>PVKM010028278.1:0-18377 GCA_004027735.1 Carollia perspicillata
TAGAACAGGAACAGAATCACAGAGATAGAGATCACATGGAGGGCTATTAGTGAGGAGGGGGAGTGGGGAGAATGGGGGAAAAGGTTTTAGGAATAAGAAGCATAAATGATAGGTAGAAAATAGACAGAGGGAGGTTAAGCATAGTATAGGAAATGCAGAAGACAAAGAACTTATTGTATGACCTATGGACATGAACTAAGGTGGCGGAATATGGGTGTAGCAGGGTGCAGGGCAAAGGGAATAAAGGGAAGAAAAAATGGGACAACTGTAATAGAATAATCAATAAAATATATTTTAAAAGAAGACCCTTTAACATTTCTTACATACTGGTTTGGTGTGACAAACTGCCTTAGCTTTTCCTTGTTTGGGAAGCTCTTTATCTGTCCTTTGATTTTAAATGATAGCTCTGTAGGGTCCTCACTTGGTTGTAGGTCCTCACTTTTCATGACTTGGAATACTTCTTTACGGCTCCTTGTAGCCTGCAATGTACCTTTGAGAAATCAGCTGATAATCTTATGGGAGTTCCCTTGTAGGTAACTAAGTGGTTTTCTCTTGTTGCTTTTAAGATTCTTTCATTGTCTTTAACCTTAGGCATTCTAATTATGGTATGTCCTGGTGTGGGCCTCTTTGGGTTCATCTTGTTTGGGACTCTCTCTACTTCCTGGATTTGCATGTCTATTTCCTTCACCAAATTAGGGAAGTTTCTTTCATTATTTTTTCAAATAGATTTCCAATTTCTTGCTCTTTTCTCCTCTTTTTGGCACCCCCATGATGTCAATGTTGGAATGCTTGAAGTTGTCTCTGAGGTTCCTTACACTATCCTCATTTTTTGGGGTTCTTTTTTCTTCTTGTTGTTCTGATTGGTTGGTTTTTGCTTCCTTATGTTTCAAATCATTGATTTTATTTTCGGCTTCATCCAGTCTACTGCTGTTTCCCTGTAAACTGTTCTTTATTTCAATGAGATATCCTTCATTTCTGACTGAATCTTTTTATGCTGTTGAGATTCCTTGAGCATACTTATAAACAGTGCTTTTAATTTGCATCTTACAGATTGCTTATCTCCATTTCATTTAATTATTTTTCTGGAATTTTGTTCTGTTCTTCCTTTTTTAATTTATTTTTTATTTATTCTGTTCTTGCTTTTGGTCCATGTTTCTTTGTCTCTTAATTTTGGCAGCCTCCCTGTGTTTATTTCTATGTATTAGGTAGAGTAGCTACATTTTCCAGGCTTGGTAGAGTGTCCTAAGATGGTAGGTGTTCTGTAGCTTCAATCAGCGCTGTTTCCCCTGTTAGCCAACTTGGGTACTTAAGTTGCATCCACATGTGAGCTGTGTATACCCTCGTCTTGTAGTTGAGCCTTGCTTGCTGTTGGCACATCCAAGGTTAGCCACCACCTGTGTTCTGTCCTGGGTGACACAGCATAAGTTACAAAGTGATATGCAGACGGCTGCTACTTGTGCTGGACTAGAGGTGCCAGGAGAGGCCAAGCTGTGAACCAAGACCAGCTGCTGCTAATTCCAGGCCTGGGGCAACTTAAAAAGGTACAGGGCCTGCTGAAGCCAGTGCTGCTTGTTTGAGAGAATTTAGGAAAATCTGAAACATGGGCCAAGAGAAGACATTTGTATGGAAAAGTCATTGGAAACAACTTTGGTGGGCCTGAATTTTGGGTGGGCTAGGGCCTCAGAGAATCACTAGGGTGGGGAAAACAGTGTAAGCCAGGTTGATAGAGTCTCAGAAATGGTGGCTGCCTGCTGGGTCTGTCTGTGGTTCTTCTGTGTGAGGAGGGTTCAGAAAAGGAACAATGGTCTCTGCCAGCACTTCTGTCTGGTAGAAAGCTGCCCCCTGCCCCAGCTCTTGCCTTGATGTCAGACAATTCAGTTCATCCTCATATGTCTCTGATATCTTCTCATATGCTGCCCCAATGCTGGAGCTCAGAGGGAGTCAGTTTGAGTGAGTCTGTGTGTAGACCTCGTAAGAGGAACTGCATGGGATTCCAGCAGTTTCTGTCTCCCACAGTCTCAATCCCCACTGGTTTTTAAAGTCAGAAGTTATGGAGACTTATCTTCCTGGCACTGGAACCCTGGGCTGGGAGGCCTGGTGTGGGACTTGTATGTCCTGCTCCTGAGATAGCCCTCTGATTTTCATCTGCCACCCATGGATGTGGGACCAGTCCATTCCACACCTCTGCCTCTCCCACCAGTCTCAATGTGGTGTCTTCTTTAATTCCATTGTTGTAGGGCTTTCATTCTGCTCAATTTCTGACAGTTCTATAGTTTAGAGGTAGTTTTGATGTGGCTGTTCAAGGAGGTGAGCCGTGTTTACCTATGTCACCATCTTGACCGGAGACCCCCTTCACCTTTTTTTCATTCATCAAAAACAGTACTCTTAGTTTCCTGCTTCAAATCTATTCCTTCTTCAGTCTTTCTCATTTCAGTCAGTGGTACTGCCATCCAATAATCTTCCCAGGTCCAGAATTTTGAAATTGTTTTTGATTCTTCCCTTTCTAAAATAGATCCCATCAAGTTCATCAGCAAGCCCTATTTAATTAATATATATTTCATGAATGAGGGCTCTTTCCATGTCTGCTACAATCATATTCCAAGCCACCTAAACATCAAATGCCTGAAACACCCTAACAGTTCTCCCTGTCTTCACTTTTCTCCTGCCATCTCTTCTTCACATGGTGCCCAGAGGAATCAATCTAAATTGAAACCATCAAACTTTGGGGGTAAAAATGTGCTTTTCTCTTTCATATTATCAAATGTTTAACTTTCTTCCTAGTTACTTAAGTTTCTGCTTCCTGGGAGATGATTTTTATTGTTGCTGAAAGAAATATGAATAGAGAAAAAATGTATTTTAAGCTTTTGAAATAAAAAGTAGGGCTTTACAACAAGAAAACAGCTTTGTAACCAAACCTATCTTGACATAGAAGTTTTCAGATTCCTGTATCATTCCCTTGGATATGTCAAACCTAAAGGAAAAGGCTCATAGAGTTCTCCCATAAAAAGAACAGTTGGGATAAAATGGGAGGTCAGAAAAGCTATGACAGTTTGAAAATCAATTTTTCATTAGCTCTATTTTTAAATCTCCTCAGGATAAAAGAAAGATCTGAGGCTTTCTATGACAAAAATATGAATACACTTGCCATTGTGCTTAATTTTTCTTCATATTCAAGTCATGCTAACAGAGATAATAAAAGTTAATGTGACAGCCATGGCTAAAAATACTGTCTCTCACCAAGTTTTCTGGGGAAGAAGCACTATGACTCTTCTCCACTGTGTAAACTCACTGGCATGGTAAATACTTGGCGATGTAAATTCCCGACAACTTGGCATACTTGGAAGGCATTCCTAGAAGAGAATCAGGCAAAAATTAAACACCCTTTATTTCCTCCAGAGGCAATATATTTACTTGCTCCCCATAAGTGAAAAAGACCTGAAGGAAATCTAATGTCATATTAACCATTTGCAATGTGATGCAATCCATGATTTTTCCTTTTGTGAAGCTAAAATGTTTGGGAAATGATTAAAATGAGACGCCACAATGGAATTAAATGTCTTTAAATCTCACAGGTAAAAATATAAATGGATTAGGATCCATTTTTTACCTGTTTTTATAACACTGGCATTTTGTAAAATTATTTTATTCACTATGGTATTTATGCAATTTTTCAATGTCAGATTATCAGCATAAAGTATAGAAGTACATTTGATTCTAAGAAAGTGAATCTATATATTTCTTTTTTTGTTTTTTTTAAGGCAAGAGAAACCATGTTCTTTATAAAATGTATGTACAGGTGGTAAAGAGACTTAGAACAAACGAAGATGTGCTATAGGGAAAGAAGAAAGAGACATGTTTACAGAAGAGGAGGATTAGAGAAAATAATACTCAAAACAGCAAGATAGAGTATTCAGTCTTGAAGTTATTCCCATTTTTTCATTTTTAATTATTCTTTAGTATCCAATAGTGCAGAATATGGTATCCTTATAATTTGCTGCTGATTTTATGTCAATTCTGTAATAAATAACATTGTTCCTTTTCGACCACACTTACATTTTTAGAATTGCAATTCTTTGCTTCCTTTGCAAAAAGGAAGAGGCTACCTATCACCAGCTTTATAGAAAATAAACTTACCTCTTGGACAAGGTGCCAGGTAAGGCCGTGGTTGGTTGAATACTCCAGTTTCACCTGGTTGTCCATATGTGGAGTGTATTTCTGGCCACAGCCCATCACCAAACTGAACTGAATCATATAGGATGCTCCTATCTGCATTGATTGGGTTTCCACATAGCGCATACTTGAGGCAAGTTTAGAATCTCCTGTAAAACTGAAAGACAGAGATAGAAATCAGAAAATTAAAAGCAGCAATGGATTAGGGAAAAATTAAGCTCTTTCACTTCATATCATATACTGAAATAGTTTCATTTTACTTATTTAAACCTTGTAAGTTTTAGAATATATTTCAGTTAATCTAATAAATGCAATTTAAAACAACCTATTAAAGGCAATATATATATATTTATTTATACTTATATAAGTATAAGTAAAATTAAATATATTTATTTATATATATATATATATAAATAGTTACTACCTAGTGTTGCCAAATGTACTTGAAAATGGGTAATCAACTCATTCACATATTGTTCATGAATACAAACCCTTTGACTTATTAATCCTACTTCTTAGGATCTATTCTAGGAAATAAGCCTAAATTCAAAGTCAATTTTATAAAATATGATGAACATTGCTGGGTTTGCTGATAATAGTAATTGGTAATCATTTCAATGTCAAACTATAGGGAAAATGGTTAAGTAAATGCTTAAGTAAACTGGTATAGCCACTTGACAGATTATCTGTATTTCAAATATTTATGAAGGTAATTAATCAAGTTAACATGCATATGATAAATTAAGTTTAAAAAATCCACAAAATTATGCATAAAGAAAATTCACCAGAATATTTTCAGTGCCTGTATTCAGTGGTGGAACGCATTTTCACTGTAGTTAATGCATCATTTGCAAATTTTAGCAATATTATGAAATAAAAGAAATCAACATAAAACAAAAATACTTTTAAGCTGTACAGGCACTAACTTATCTATACTTTCAAATAGGCAAAAAATCCTGAATGCTTCTTCCTGTGAGAAATCAATGCTTTTTTTCAGCTTCAAGTGTTAAATACTGTTTCTCATACCCTTTGTTCAGAATGGTAATTAGAGGCAGTCAACTAGGCTTCATTTGATTTGTTAAAAAATAATTATTTTCACAATTAGCCCCTTTTAAATTCCTCCCTGCTGAGATGTTTAGTGTCCTCTAAATTCTATAAAGAGACAGAAAGAAATGTTGAATTTTATAAAGATTGCCTGCATCTCACTTTTGCATGTTAACAAATTAACAACTTGGTCAAAGGGAAGAAGTCTTCAAACCTGAGGAAAAGTGCGTGCTCTATGAGCTATCCTGAGCTTTTAAAGGTGCCAAGACACCAAAAAAAGGAACAAGATAAAAATTACATAAAAGGACAAGAGGTGAAATGAGAACAATTAAATAGTGACAAATTTTTCACTTAGCATGAATGTCTCCACCGGTACTTGTGGCATATATTGTTGGGTAGGCGGATCCAGCTGCCATCCATGGTCTCTTTTCTCCTCATTTACCACCTAGGGATTGGTCTACGTCCACAATGAGTTCTCATGAATGGGATGTAAATGAAAGAAGCTAGGTGGATTCACTCATTCAGCTTCAATATAAGCCTTTTAAAAGACACAGATGGACTTGGCTGGCATGCTGTTTGCCTGTTGCCCTTAATGTCTTCCTTCCTATCTATTAGGCCGCAGGCAGCTTGTGACAATAGTGGTACAACATTCAGATGAAGTCTCTCAACTGAGATGGCAGAGCAGAGAGCCTGGGACCCCGAGAGCCTTGTTAATCTGCTTACCAGACCACGTATCCTACAACTGCTCATTATGAATGAGAGATGAGCCTCTTTCCTTGGGTTTATGCCATGGTCAGTCTTTTCTGGTTGCTTTTGGTGTAACTAAGAGCTGAATTCATTTCTAACTGCTACACTTGCCATACATCATGGTACTGTATGATACCTATCCTGATGTCTTAATATGAAGCGAAATGACACATGAAAAGCACAGACACCTATGTCTTAAAATCTTGACCATTCATAGTACAAGTTCACTTGGCTGTTTATGATTTATTTAACACTGGCTAAAAGCCAGTGATATTGGAGCTATTTTTTTCCTTCTGAGAACTCTGATGCTCAAACTTAATTGGAGTTTTAGGGAAGAGAATCTCACAGACTGCTATCATTTAATGAACAAAATGGCTCCTCTTTGCTGCTTGTCTAAGTAACAATATATTTATAAAGGCAAAAATAAAGCTGACTGTCTTATCTTTTATAATCATATAAATAAAAAGAATAGTCCACATCCATATTCTGGGGAAAAGTTCTGGAGACAGAATGCTTTGGGAATTATGCAACTTAGTTTTAGTAATGTTGATTTCCAAGGTAAAAAAGTAAAGGAACAGTTAAAAAGCTCCTGCATCTAATTACAAAATTTAATGAGAGAATGAGAATAACTCTTTCTGCTAGGACAAGGGCATTTTCATTTCCACCTTCCTATGTCTTCACACTTCCACCTCCAAGAAGGCCAGCAGGCTCTCAGTCATGACCTTGGTAGAATGGATACTTAGCCCACAGTGCAGCTCCTGCACCTCCCTCTCTCTCACTGCTTTTCACATGTTGCTGAGGGTCTGCTTTTCTGACCAGGCTGGAAGCCTCTCACATGCAGAGATCGCATCTCGTGTATCTCTGCATCCCCTTAAGCACTCAGAACCTTGTGATGGCGGATGCAGGACATGATGATTTTCCAATAGCTGGATTACCTCATTTGATCCTTGAGTCAAGACCATTTGGAAGACATCAGAGATCCTTAACATTGTGTTATGGAGAAGGAAAACTGAGAGGCTGAGTTGCTGGCCCCAGGGTCACACAGACTAAAAACCTGGAAACTAGGCCTTCTGATTTCTACTTTGATATCATTTCCACTATGTCAAGCCTATAAAGGGCACTTAAAGAATGTTAAATAAAATGAGCACACGAGGGAGGTCTCTCAGTTGGAAAAAAGGCAAGTTTTACAAAATGATAGTTACACTGTAATGAACACAGACCAGGTTTGGAGGTTATCCTCACCCTTTCTGCATTTCCCCAGAGCCTCTTTGCCATCTCTAGAAAAAAGGCTCTTTTACATGAAAGGCAGCTACACTTAACCAAAGTGAGTGGGAGCAGGAGCTCTGCAGAGCTCATTTCCAGAGAAAAAGGAGAGCAACACAAAGCTGTTCTTGGTTTGATGCCATTCAGAAAGTTCATCTGCAGAAGGACATGTGAATAAATCTAAGCATCCCTAATGTCATCTTTTTGGGAATTTTGTCCTTGTGATCATTTAAGAAGTATTTTCTCAAGTTGATAGAAAAACTTGCTGATATTGTGGTATTAAAAGCAGCATTTTACTCATTTGTTAATTACATAATATTATATCTCAAACCAGAAATAAACATAATTTTAGTAGATTATATAAATTTTACTTTTGTTGGAAAAAACAATCTGACAACATAGAAGCATTTCTTAAAGTAAAAAAGTCTGCAATTCTACTATATAGAGATGACTGCTGCTAAAATTTTGGTATAAATACTTTCAGATTTTCTTATACTCATACACAAATATACACAAATATACACACATACACACTCACTTTTCTTTCTTTAAAAATCATGATAAAATCATAGTCAACCTGCTCTATTTTCTCTATACAGCGATTTTATTGCTATCTTTCCATATGGTAAAAATATGGTGAGGCAATGTCAGTTTTAAGAAAGAAGGCCAATCTCCAGTTATGGAAATCTTTGGGGGTTGCTTCCATCTTTCACTGTTATAAACAATGCTTCTGTAATGTACATCTTTGTATACCTTGTATGTTTGTGCAATTATTTCCAGAGGAAAATTCCTAGAAGCAGAATTGTTTGCTCAAAGCAAATTTTAAAAATGAACACACTGCTAAGTTGCCCTCCAAAAAGCTTGTACCAACTTCCATTTACCAAGAACATTATCAATGACTGAGCTGCCAATTCTTACTACTTGTCAATGCTAAACATTGAGTCAATGTAATGATAGCTAAATATTTCTGTTTTAGCTATTCTATGCATATGTTATTTTACTATGTATTTCTTTGATTATTAAAGAATTTAAAATGCTACTCATGTTTATTGGTTATTTGTAGAATGTGTGTTTTATGTATGTATAGTCTTCTCATGTACTTAACCCATTTTTTAAATTGAGATTTATCTTTTTCTTACTTATCTGTAAGAGTTTTTCACATCTTGGCATAAACTAGTATAGTCTGTCATACATGTTGCAAATATTCCCCTGCTCCCAATTTGTTGTCATATTTTGTTTTCAGGAAGCCCCTGCACTCCAATACAATGAAAAAATTTTAACTGGTGGTCCTGACCACTGTAGCTTAGTTGGCTGGGTGTTGTCCAGCAAACCGAAAGGTTGCCAGTTCAATTCCCAGTCAGGACACATTCCTGGGTTGTAGGTTTGGTCCCCAGTCAGGGTGCATACAAGGCAACCAATCAATGTTTCTCTCTCACATCAACAGATAGATGTGAGAGAGAGATTTCTTTCCCTCTCTTTCTCCCTCCCTCCTCCTCTCTCTAAATATAAATAAAATCTTTAAAAAATCAGAAAAAAGAAAAAAATTAAGTAGTCGAATATGTGACTTTTATGGTCTCTGCTTTTGGTGTTATGTTTTACTGGTATTTGTTGAGATTGTCTCTGAGCCTAGTTCATAAACATTTTTGGCAAATGTCCAAGGACATCGAAAGGAATGTATAATATGTATATGTGTATATATATATGTATGTGTATATATGTATTTTTTACCTATGGGGTGCAGTTTTTTAATACATTAAATCATCCTTGTTAATTACCTCCATACTTTTGTCTAGTTCCTCACTTGTTTTTGGTTTGCTTGATCCATCAGGAACTTAAACAAAATGTTAAAGTCATACTCTGAATTATAGATGTTGTAATCTTCCTTCTGTAATTCTAACTGGTTTTGCATTATGCTTCTGGTTCTATGGATTTCAGTTTCAAGGACCATGCCTGTTTGTCTTCCTATGGACCTCTGAGCCCCATGGCACCACCTCTCTTACTGGTTTCTAGCCCCAGCTTCAGACCAGAAGAGTTTAGTGGGTCCAGGGGTAAGGGAGCCACTTAACTTTCAATCACTTTATTCTCATCAACATAGTTTAGTCCAATGCCACTTCTTTTAGAAGCTCATTCAGGTTTCAACTTCCAAAAATGGTGTTTGCTCTGTAATATCGCCTAGATCACCTAAGCAAAACACATGGGTTTAAAATATAATCTTTACCATATCATCTCCTGTGAAAAGTTGATTTATTAATTTCCCCCTTGTTATTTTACTATATTATCTGAAGCAGTATCTCAACTGAACTAATTATCTATATAAGAACTTTATAGATACCAAATTAATTTTATTGAAACTATTTTTACTCACTTCAATCTACAGCTTCAAACAAATTGGAATTTCTGCAGATATTGCATTTTGTCATGCATTTATTCAATGCTTCATTTAAAAAGTCCTTATCGATTTCCAAGTGGCTAGACTAGTCTTTGTTGAGTTGGCAATTGAAGGCATTTTAGAATACATGTCCTAGTTGACATTTATTTTAGATTTCTTTTATATGTTTGTACCCAGTACCTGCTTCATTTTGCTTATCCTTATCATTCCTAGTTCAAGTATATAGTTTATATTTTTGGGTTCTTCATTCTCATTTCCATTTTCTCAGTTCAGAAATTTACACATCGTTTTTCATGTCAGGAATAGAATCTTATTTTAAGTTAGATAAACTCTTAGGTGCTTAAAAAGCATAAGTTGAGCTGCTTCGCTGCTGTTGATTCAGCTTTGACAGAATGCAGCCTCTTTGCAAACAAAACTGACCATAAAATTAGGCACTTAGCAGTTTTCTCTAATGGGTCAGATAACTTTACAAGTGAGAGATAGGGTTTGGTGTAATTGGTCCCCTAAGTTATAGACTCAAGCTTATAGTACACAATGGCCATGTCTAAAAATGAGCACTGTCTTCTCCTTCTTAAGTGGTTATATGCCCCCGAACGGGCACTACTGCAGGCCAGGTGGGTGGACCAGACTCCTGGCTTCTCCATCCTTCCTTAGGAGCCCATACGTGAATCTGCAGCTGTCACTAGCCTTTGTCTCCTATGGAAATAATGCAATTCTCCTGAAGTATAGATGTCAGCAGCTAATTCCAATAACTTCATAAAAAACTAATTATTAAGTTTATAAATATTTGTTGGTAAGACATGATGATTTCAAAGATTTCTCTCAAGTTTCAGTTGAATCTTCATTTGCCCACTTAACAACATTTTAAGGTAACATTCAGTAGCTGGAGTAAACTATATATACATATATTTTTAAGGGTAATCTCTGCTGGGTAGAAGTCTGAGTGGGGAGTTGGCACAAAGCAGTCAGGTCTGTGGCCCCCAAAGAGAGATGGAGGGAAAAAGGAAGTCTGAAGGGAAAGAGGGGGCCTACTGTCAGAGAGTGCAGAGTCTAAGGACCCAGGGGAAAAAAGACTTCTTTCAACTTTTGTGGTGCCTGCCAGTCTCTCGTCAGGAACCTGTGGGTGTGAGTGAGTAGGTAAGTTGTCAGGAGCCCTTTCATGAAAATTCTTCCCTGTTACTTGGGAGGAGAAGAATCAGAAGAGCTTTAGTTGTTTCTGTGAAAAACTTCAGGTCATCTCAGATTTTTGGTTATCCAGAACCTCATTACTCCTGTTATTCTTACTTTGCATTCATATTAACTCCAGAATCAACTGTGATTGACATAAGCTTGCTCAAACCACATTTACACTATTTATAATTAGAACCTGCCTTTTCAACATACTCCTGTTGTCTGGCTCCTCACTGGGCCATGAAGTTAGGCCTGATAGCACTGACTGAAATGTTTAGCATGGAGGGAATAGGTGAGACGAGAGAAAAACCTTGAAGAATCTTTGAAATTCTCTTTTTCTTTATCCTTCCAACTATTTGTAGCCATGTTTATTTTTTTGGCACGTATTCAAGCAAGGCCGTTTAAAGTGTTTTTATAGGACCTCGATACTTTTAATTTTAGGAACTCCATTCATACTGTAACGGGGCACAGCCAAGGAAGGGCCCCAAATTGGGATTTGTAATGGGGTCCACAACTCAGGGTGTCCAGGGAATATTAGAAAAAAATATATATAGGATGTCTTCACCCCCACAAGTCTGAGCTGGGGGATGGAGCAGGGTCAATGAGAGCTGTTTTGAATAGCAACAGTTTTGCAGATAACCTCTAGCATGATCATTTAATATATCTATAACGTTTAACTGGTTTCATAGATATGCTAAATAGCTGTGGCCACATTTTGAGCCGGGGGATGGGAGTGACTTCAACCCATGATACAAGTGGGAGGCAACTTCCCCTGGTTACAGCACTTGCGTGAGAGCTTGGAGATAATTGGCTCCACACCATGAGGCCATGCCTGCCTGGACTTACTATGGCAGCCCAGTAAAGCAGGAAAAATATGGGAATGCTGGCAGGTGCAACTGATTGTGGGAGGAATTGGAAATGGTGCTGCAGAGGAAGGTGGCAGTGGGATTTAAACACAGGAACAGCAGCCATACTGGTTTTTTTTTTTGGACAATGCAGTTTTGGCGAAAGTTAGGACTGTGCAGCTTTAGGGTACTCCCTTTTTGCCACATGGCTTAGGAAGCAGGAGAGACTTCACCTGGAACAAAAGGGGTAAAAAGATTCTTGCTGGTGGGCCATGAGAAGTTGCCATATGGTTTTGGATTGACTGGAGATCACGGCAGTGACACAGCTGATGGTGCCAGAACTGAGGGACTGCCTGAACCACAGACTTCTACTTCTTTTCCTGAGATACGGCACCCTGGACTGGGCAAAGGGGAGAAGGGAGGACTGTGCATTTGTGGGTATTCTAAAAAACTTTAGTGTTTTTAATGAAGGCATTAAGTCATTACTCTAAGTCTGTATAACTTTTTAAATACACAATCCCTTTCCTTTTCACCAGTCTCTGGCATTGAGAGGTGTCTTTCCCTGGTGGTGGCCAAGGTGAACCTAGTACAGGGTGGGGACACCTGGAGGTCAAGGGTGGGTCCATTTGGTAGCAGTGTATCATTCCCCTCCCTGCACCCCCACCCCAGGTTTATTTGGTAACAATATATCATAGCAAACATATTGAAATGTGCTCACATCCCAAATTAAATATGTACTTTTTGTTGTAAAAACTTTCATGTGGATCTTATAATTTTGCCTTTAAATTTTACTTGGCTTCTAGTAATACATAATATATTAATGTTTGGATGTGATTCCTCAGCATACTCCAAAAATTATTTTCAATAACATAACATTTGTGAATATTTAAATTTAGCAATTATTGAAGTTGATTATGTTTTATAAATATCAAATTATCATTTATTAATTTTATTTTTCCGATTTTCTTATCATTTTTGAGACAGTGTTCATTTTTCTAGTCCTTGGATTTTTCCAGTCCCCTGGAAAGATTATATGCACTGGCACTTTGCCCAAGATGACTAATAAAAGAACTTTGTAGGAAGAAGCATAGCTAATGCAAAGGTACTGACAGAGGAAAAAACTTGGCTTGTTGGAGTAGCAAAAACGAAGACCAACGTGGTTGGAGTAGACTGCATAAAAGGTAGGAGGCAGGAGAGGCCAACCAGACCAGATGACTCATGGCCTACCTTGGAGATTTTGTGGACCGCTCTCCATAGAAAGTAACTGTCTCAGCCACACATACCACATACCGTGCCTCTAAATAGTCAAATGTAGATTTCTCTCATTAATTTAATGGTATGTTCTCTTACTCTGAAATATCACTTAGCTACATAGTCCAAAGGGAGATTTTAGGGAAATTTAACTTTGGAGAAATAAATGACTCAAAAGTCAACTGTCTGGATATTCAACAGGCTATTCATCTTGGAACATAGCCATTTTATACATTCATTTGGAAGATCCTAAGACTTTGTCTACCAATATACATCTCCAAGTAGTCCATTTCTCCAGTGCCATCGTCCTATTCCTAGCACCATTACCAGCACATGCAGGTGGCACCATTAGCCTCCGAGCTGAGCTCCCTCTACTGCATCTCCCATTACCTTCTACCACCTGTTCTCTACATAGCAGCTACAATTATTTTTAAAATATAAGTGTGAATACATCACTCCTTTGTTCCAAATTGTTCACTAGGGTCTCATAGCACTTAGAATAAGATCCAAAATCTTTATGTTGCTCTATAAGGTCCTAATATAACCTTGTTCATTGCTTACCTCAGGGCCTTGTTCTTGCTGTTCTCTCTGCCTGCAGTACTTCCCTTGCACAGTTTCACATGGTTGTCTGTCATCATTCTAGTCTTTACACTTATGCCTCCCAGGAGGGCTTCTCTGACCATCTTACCACCAAAAGTAGACTCACTCGACTTCTGCCACCCAACACTCTATTCCCTTATCTTCATAGCACTTAACAAAACATGAAATATCATTATCAATTTCCTTACTTGTTTACTGTTGTTATTCTCCTCTAGAATGTAACCTCCACAAAAGACTTTCCTATCTTCATCTAACACCAACTGCTACACCTCCAGCACAAATAGTACCTATAGCGTGATCAATAAATAGTTTAATATATACATTAGTTTATAAATGAATAAAAAATTTCAGGTAATAAAATCCTCATGATGAAAAAGCCTAATAAATAGGCTGTATTTTAAAAAGTCATTTATCAGCATATTTGGGGTTATTCCATTGTATTTCCAATTTTATAGAGGCCTGGATACTGAAAAACTTTTTTGAAAATTTTATTTATCTCTCTCTTTTTGTTGTTGTTCAAATACAATTGTCTCCATTGCTATCCCACCATTCCCACCCACCCCAGCCATCCCCACATCTCACCCTTGATCCTACTCCCCTTTGGCTTTGTCCATGTGTCCTTTATAGATGTTCCTTGATGACCCTTCCCCCCACCCCATTATCATCGCCCATTTCCCCTCTGGTTACTGTCAGTTTGTTCTTTGTTTCAATGTCTCTAGTTATATTTCGCTTGCTTGCTTGTTTTGTTGATTAGGTTCCACTTATAGGTGAGATCATATGGTATTTGTCTTTCACTGCCTGACTTATTTCACTCAGCATAATGCTTTCCAGTTCCATCCATGCTGTTGCAAAGGGTAGGAGCTCCTTTCTTTCTGCTGCATATGGTACATTTACACAATGAAAATACTCTTTCCATAGTTGTAAAAAATAATAGTAAGTGACTTTTCAGTTTGTCACTCGATATAGCTACATTATTCATCTGCTAAGCTTCCTAGAATGATCACCTATTGAGAAACAGTAGCTGAAGCGACTCTTGGGAGCCAGCTCACCCCAACTGACTTCCTTTAGCAGCACAATTTAAGTTGACTTACTGCTCTTTTTAATAGTCCTTGTAAAAATATAATCCTAAGAATAATCTTACTTATAAGTAAGAATAGGCTTACTTATAAATTATTTAAAACAACAAAATTTCTATGTAAGTTACAGATGAAAAATCTTGAAGAAATTTACTTGGATACTACACATTTTTTCTATAGGTAGGTTCATCTTATAAAGAGATAGTCAGGAATTTGTTTTTCTGGAACCTGAGGGATTAAGATTGTTTAAAATTTCAGCTGGGCACTAACCCAACCTGTTTACCAATGATAAATCCCTTATATTATTATCAGGCAAATTCCTTGACTAGTTTCATAAGAACAGTCCACAGCAATAAAGATTTACGCGTTGTAAAGACTACTGACTCTTAACACCTTCAAATACATATTCGTATTTTAAAAATTAACCAAAAAGTAGCAGCAGGAAAGGTAGACCCTCATGAAAAATGTTTGACCTGCTGCTTGCTAAATGTGTATTAGATCTTCCTGTAGGCCTGCAAGTTCCCACTGATGCATGTTAGGTCTATGCAAGCATGAGCTCTGGAGGTTTTCTCCAGAGCAACTAGGAAGTCTTTTTGTGTTATCCATTACTACATATCATAATTGACTCCCCATGGCTCTTATAACCTAGAAGTGCCTATGTCATAGATCCTCTTGTCTATCTTAAAACACTTTTCCACTCATTATTTGGTTCTGCTGTGCTATTATATAACTACTATATAACACTAAATTATTGGTTTTGTTTATTTATTAGTAGAGTCACAGTACTATTTCCTATCTCTTATTGCAAATGAACTGTATTTAATTTATATTATGAAATAAACAGCTTTTAAGATTTTAATTTTGCCTGGGTGACTCTTGCTTCTCATAAAATATGCTGATTATTTTTCCTTGTCCATGCTTATAGATACCCCATGAAATGTTAAAACATATGCTTTTTGAATATCCTGAACACATAGCCATTTGTCCACTCCCTCTGACCTGGGCCACCCACCTTGCAGCTGTGCTCCTCTTATACCTCTATTTCCCTATGTCGGCTGAGCCGATGATGCCACGTGGGGCTGGTGGGAAAAAGAGACTTCCGAAATCCTCCCATCACAACAGTACACAGCACATGTCATCCTTTTTCCTCATGGCTTTTGTCATTCACAGCTAATTTCATTTCTTACATGTTGCTCTTTCTCTCTGCTTCACAGCTTCCTTTAGGAAATTTCTCTTGTTAAAAAATGACCCTAGCATGACTAGTACTAGTGATTTGCTTGTAAAAAGAAAAAAAAGATAAATTTAATTTAAAAAATCGACGTAACTAGAAATGAGTACTTTCTATTTTTATGCCAATGAAAGTACCTTGGAGGCCCTTTATATACTTTGACATTTCATTTATCTCTAAATTATCTTTTAATTAAATCTCCTTTTCCTTAAGCACTATTAAAGATAAATAAAATTTATAGCTTTCTTATATCATTATTTTTTACTCTAGTTATTTTTTCCAGTTTTGTTGAGATATAATTGCTATATCCCACTGTATCAGTTTTAGGTGTACAATGTAATAATTTGATATACATATATATTGTAAAATAATTACCACAATCAGTTTAGTTAACATTCACTGCCTCACACAGTTACTAAATATTTTCTCTTGTGATGAGAATTTCTAAGAGCTACTCTTAGAACTTTCAAATACACAATACACTACTGTTAACTATAGTCATCATGCTGTACATTACATCCCCAAAACTTATAACTTGAAGTTTGTGTCTTTCACCACCTTCACCCAATTTTTTCAACCCCACACCTGAACTCTGGCAACCACCACTCTATTCTCTGTATCTATGAGTTTGTGTTTTTTTCAAGGTCCATTCATCTTGTCACAAATGGTAGGATTTCCTTTTTATTGCTTAAATTTTTTCTATTGTGCAAATATAATACAGTTTCTTTACCCATTCATCCATCAATAAATACTTACATTATTGTAACAATGCTGTCATGAACATGGATATGCATATATCTTTTTTTGAGATAGTGATTGTTTCTTTCAATTATGTTCCCAGAAGTAAAATTGCTAGATCATATGGTAGTTCTATTTTTAAAATTTTCAGGAACCTCCATATAGTTTTCTATAGGGGCTGCACCAATTTACATTCCCACCAACAGTGCACAAGAAATCCTTTTTCTCCACATCCTTGGAGAAAAGGCACATCATAATTACATTACCCAAAAGTAAAGATAAGGAAAGAATCTTAAAAGCAGCAAGAAAAAAGGACATAGTTACCTACAAATGAAACTATCAGCTGATTTCTCAAAGGAAACCATACAGGCAAGAAGGGTCTAGAAAGAAGTATTCACAGTCATGAAAGGCGAGGACCTACATCTAAGATTATTCTATCCAGCAAAGCTATCATTTAGAATGGAAGGGCAGATAAAGTGCTTCCCAGACAAGGTTCAAGTTAAAGAAGTTCATCATCACTAAGCCCTTATTATATGAAATGTTAGAGGGACTTATCTAAGGAAAAGAAGAAGATCAAAACTATGAACAGTAAAATGACAACAAACTCACAACTATCAACAACTGAACCTAAAAAAACAACAAAAACAAAAACAAACTAAGCAAACAACTAGAACAGGAACTGAATCACAGAAATGGAAATCACATGGATGTTTATCAGTGGGGAGAGGGTTGGGAGGAAAAGGTACAGGGAATAAGTAGCATAAATGGTAGGTAGAAAATAGACAGGGGTAGGTTAAGAATAATATAGAAATAGAGAAGTCAAAGAATTTATGTGTATGACGCATGGACATGAACCTGGGGAGGGGGAATGCTGGTAGTAGGGGGTGCAAGGCAGAGGGTAATAAAGGGGAAAAAATGGGACAACTGTAATAGTATAATCAATAAAATATACTTAAAAAAGAAAAATGTGCTCTAAGATGATACATTGTAAAGTGATTTATAGTATATTGACTGTAGTTCTTCTAATGAAAAGGTAATTGTCCAAGTTTCTCTGGAGAATACTCTTAGTAACAACAATCCATGCACATGGAAAGTCATGAGTTAGGAAATGAGGCCCAAATGAATTTATGGCTGGGAAAAGCCAATTATAATTAATTTAACAGCAGATATCTATAGAGGTGTGTATATATTTCAAAATTTCTCTCGGAAGAAACAAGGTCATTGAAGGTCACAGATCACTTACTTAACATGTTCAAAGAACTTTTACTTAATAAGATAATACACTCTAAAAGTTTTGCATTAATAGATAACTTGTTTTAGGACTAGGAGGTTATAATAAATAGTTGGTCACTACCATTATTTGTATTTCAATATTCAATATCGTAGCAAGTATTTATGAGAAACATTCCTAAAGTGAGTTCACATTGAACTTGGACAATCTATTCCTCAAGAGCAGCAGAGAGAAAACAGTGTCATTAAAAGGGGTTTTATTCTGATTCATTGGCTAAGAAAATGGGAACAGTTTGAGGTCTTCTGTGTTGTTTCATTTTAATCACCAGCAAGCATTTTTCATGTCCTTATTAAAGTGGTTAGTGTCTTTCTCTAGTCTCATTATCACTGCCAGAGTACTCTCTCTGTTGTTTCATAACCAGGACAGTTCTTTTTCATTTCAGAGAAGATCAGAAAGTCAAATCTGATTGCTCACATGTGGTTGTTAATAAAACTCCTATTGTGCTGCTCAAGGTACCCATGGGGATTGTACAGTTATTTATATTTTCCAGTGGTTTTCTATAATTATTGTGATTGTACTTTCACAAAGTAAATGTATCTCCACTAATTAAAGCAGTGGTGGGTTA
>PVKM010028279.1:0-18380 GCA_004027735.1 Carollia perspicillata
TCCTCAGTTATAAGCAAACTGTTCCCTTGGTAACAGCGTTTGGAAAGGACAAAGGCTGGGCAACTTTTGTCAAGACCCATTAAGTCTTTTGTCCATAGTCTGAGTCTTTTGTCAAGACTGTGTGAAGAGGCTGTGCCTCAGCCGGGCCTCTCTCAGCACTTGCTCAGCCTGTGTCCCTCCTTTGGTGGCCATCCTAGAGGCTGGGTGGGGTATAAGGTCGCAAGGTGGAGCCATGGTTGAGCCTGGCATTGGAAACATATGAAGTGAAACGGACTTAAGAAAACAGCTGGTTTAAGATTCTGCAGACATGGGGAGTGCCGGGCCGCTCAATGCTGAGCCCGTTGTCTCTGACATTTTGGGTGGGTATGGTGGTTGGCATTCTTCCTAGAACTGCAAAAGGAAGTCTCAGAGTAAGAATGATTCTATAAGACAAGCTTCTCCTGAGTCTTCTACTCTTTGACCTTAGCTCTTCCTTTTGCAGTAACGCACAGAGTGCCCTGTCTCTGACCATCCAACCCATCAGATCTTTGGGGACAGGAGACATGTGCCTTCTGAGGCTCCTCTCTTTCTTCTCTGTTCCTTCCAAGGACCCCTCAGCATCTTTACTGCTCCACTCTGGAGTTTTCAGTTTTAGTGTCTCTTATAAAATATGCCTTCCACTAGAGACTGACGCATGACTATGCAGTATGACCAGTGCAGAGCGTAGTATAATCATCATTGCACTAGATTGGGATATTATCTTACGTGTTCTCCAAAAATTAATTAATTTTTCGTAGGTTTATTATACAACTTATTCTACCAGGATAGAAAAATGTATTTAAATATTTTACTCAATTATGATCAGAATCATATTTTCTACATCACTAGAAAGAGAAAGACAAATTATTTTGTGTAATTCATAATTAAAATGACATTGTGGCTCTCATTTCTCAATGCAGTTTATATGGAATGCTTTGACATACATAGCAAAAAGTATGCCTGATGGTTAAAAAAAATCTTAGCCTTGTTTCCTGATAAAAATAGGTGTTCCATTGTTGACCACAGGCACTTGTCAGCTTTGTGACTTATCAACAACATGCCATTAAACTGTCAATGAGAGAAACAATGGCACAGGAGATGAGGCCAAGCAGTACTTGACTTCTTATTTCAGGCTCAGCAGGGCTGCTTTTTCTGGTACCTCAGGGAAGAGCCACCGAGGTAAAATTAGTGGAGAGGTGAGGTAAGGTTCCCTTTCCACTCCAAGTAAGGTTCCTCTCCAAGTTGGAGAGCAGGGTGAAGAAATGTAGCTGCCCTTCTCTTCTCCTTGAGTCGAACCCTAAAAATTTAGGGAACAGTGTAATATGGCAAAAGAACATTCACATTGGAGTCTGAATTCTGACTCTAGTACATACTGGCTGTTAGCTCTCTGAGAAAGTTAATTCCATGGACCTCAGTGTCTGTCCCTACATATAGAATAGTGATGATCATCCCATATATTTTATTTGATGGGGGACAATACATGTAAAAGACCTAGTTTAGTGACTGGCTTGAGAACCCAGTCAATAAATACTACCTTCCCTTCCTTTAAGGATTTCTCTGAGATAAGTCAAGCACCAATTTGCCGCTCAAGACTATGTGTTCAGACATTTACATGTGTTGTGTTACTGACTCCTCACAACAACTACTGTTTGCTGAACATTTCCTGTGTTCCAGACACATAGGACTTCACTGAAGCATTTACCTGTGGTCTCACCTAATCCTCAGGCAGCCCTGTGAAGTAGGTACTGTTACTTATTTCACAGATGAAAAAGGCAATACTTAAGAGGTTAAGCAATTGGTAAAAGATAAAGAGGTAGTAGAAGAAGCTGAAATTTCAATCCAGGCAGCCTGACTTCCAACCCCATGTGTTCCTTAGCTTTTGTAGCTATGGAAGCTAAGGAACAAGGCTACATATTTACAGAGAATGAGAGAGAGAATCATCTGTTTTTGAGCCCCGATCAACCTGACTCTAAGGTACATGTTCATTCTACTGAAAAAGGCTTGCCCTCGCCTGAACATGTGAGCCTCAAGGAGTATTTCTGGGATGACTAGACAATTGGATGGGACTGCCATGGGCGACTTGAGTTGACAGTTTAACGTTTCACCAGTTATACTTGTTTTATACAATGGAGTTGTGCTCAGAACAGTTTGTATTCCTCAGAGGCAAAAATAGAATATGCATGATGAACAGGAACAATCTCTTTAATTTTAGCAAAACATAAACTTATTGCCAGGACTATGACACAAAGTATTTCTTATTGGAATGGCCCATATAATAATAACAACAACAACAACAACAACAGCAACAGCAACAGCAACAAACACATCTAGTGCTTTCTATTTGCCTAGCACTGCTGCTTTTCATGGATTAACTCATTCAAAGCTCATAGCATTTACTTTTTATTTTGACACGTTTACCAAAATGTTTAATGAACAAATACAATTATATGAAGAAAGTCTACACTGAAAAAATTCTCACAAGTTTATTTTTGTTGTTGTTGTTGTTTTAGAGATGATTTCCTATTCTGTGGCCATTTCTTTTGAGAAAAGAACCCCGAGAGAGACAGCAGGAGAGTGAGTTGTGAAGAGAGGAAGCAGCAGGAAACGAGAACAAGTTTTGAGAAAGTGGATTTGGAGGTTGATCTGACATGAGGTTTCCTATGATGTACTCAACCTGGAGAAACAACATTTTAGTAAAAATGGCTTCATTGCAATCCTGTTTGATCTTGACAAGCAGTTTTTCTTAAATTCCCAGAGGGTATTTTGTAACAAACACGCTAAATAATTTTAAGAGTCAGGTCCCTGCTGCTATGTATCGTAGGTAGTGCTACCAAACTGGATTGAGAAAAAGGCTCCAAATGCTAATTTTTAGAGTGCACATTTTTGCTTTGTGCACTCAGGTTATGCATTATTTCCATTATAAAAATGAGGGAGCTGAGGAACAGAGAGGTTAAGTCACGTGCTGAAGGACATATAGCAGGTAGGTGGTAGAGCAAGACTTTTAATCATGATGACACTTGCCTCTGTAAGGGGAACAATGTTACCTGTGGTTAGAGGTTTAACTTTCACTTTGACAAGGAAAAGACCACACTGTCTGTTTAATCTGTACTCAGTTTCTTCAAGAAAATCAAAATAGTACTGATGTGCTGAGTGCCTTTGCTTTTTCTCTTAATTTTTTTTCTGCTTTTGATTACATCCGTCTTGAGTTGAAGTCAAGGGTTCTGCACTCACTGTTATTCTATGAAATCTTCTCCTTGTTTCACTTGTCAAACTCTGAGAATATTCACAGACGTGAAATTTTGGAGCACAGTCCCAGGGGAAGAAAGATGTGAACTGCAGAAAGTTACGCCACCCCATATGGGCCATCTTCCCGTCCTGTGCAACTGCAGAGGGTCTGCTTCCCAGGAGAAGAGGATGCTCGTTGAACAGTGCTACCCGGCCTTTTCGAAGACGCGACTCTGAACCAGATTCTCTGTTAAGGTTTCATCCAGCTGTACATTCTCATTTTATGAAATGCTGGCTGCAGTTTATGACACACAAATATTTTAAGAAATAGTGGAAAGGGGGAGTTTTTTCTTAGATGGAAAGTATACTTTGAAGTTATTAGTGTTAAAATATGTAGTTGTAAATACTACTGCTTTGGGACATTGTCATTACTTTATCTGTCGCCCATTTGTTTTTTCACCCAAACAAGGATATGTCCTTATATGAGATGAAGATGCCTCAGGATGGAATCTCAATGTTAGCCTTTGAAGTTGGTGACGGAGGCAGCAGGCATTTTCTGTTGGAGGCGGTTAACTGCAGTCATCTACCCAGGGCATTCGGAAAGAGTTGACAGGAAGACAGAAAATAAGTGAAATTCTGTATATTGTCTTGTGGTTGATGAATGATTTATTTTCATCAGGAACAAATCCGAGTGTTACAAAGCATCAGATCTTTCTGCAACTCCATACCACGGTTCCATCAGGGTAGCATGTGTGGACAGTAGCCTAAGAGTCTAGCTCTGCAATTTGTTTCTCTAGAGATGTTAAGTAATACTTTTAATGGGTGTGAGGTGGTTGAAGTTTGATCTTTAATGAGAGTTAGGCTGGTGAGATGAATAGGCCACTTTCTATTGGGGCATCCAAAAAATCTGTGTAGTTTTTTCTGTAAAATAAAATACAAATTTTTCATTTTCACCAACAATTTATTGATTGGGATATTTTGAGTATGTCAGCTATCTCCTGCATGGTAGAATGTTGATTGTTCTCAGTTAATGTCTTGATTTGATCATTATACACTTCAACTGGTCTACTCGACTATGGAACATTGTCCAGTGAGAAATCTCCACTGCATAACTTCACAAACCACTTTTGACACATTCAATCAGCCATAGCACCTTCTCCATACAATGCACAAGTTTTTTTTGCATTTCAGTTGCATCTTTATATTTCTTGAAATAATAAAGCATAATGTTCTGAAAATGTTGCGTATTTTCTTCCATCTTCCATATTAAAATGGCTACACAAAAAATTCACCAATTTTGATAAGTTTTTTTGAAAAATGCATGCTGATATGACAGCTGTCACAATACAATCTAACTAAATTGTTTCAAATGAAGTTAAAGACAACTAAGTGCCACTAAAACCATCTTACAAAAAATAAACCAAGTAAATGTTTTGGCCAACCCAATATTTTGTGGTAATTAGTGTTTGTGGCCAGGAACTTTCTTGTGGATGACCTGTACCATGATATGGGTCTGGCTCATTCTCTATTCTCATGTCTGTGGCGATGTGTTCAGAGAGAGCCATACAACTAGTCTAGGCCAGTCATTGAGGCCAGTCTCTCCAGGGGACTGGACTTCCTCCAACAATACATGATTCAGGTGAGGGAGGAACAAGGACAAGGACAAGGGTGGTGCTAGACGGGTACAAATGGTAGACACCCAATATAGAGAAAGGCGTGATAACAAAAGGTGAGCCAGGAAATCTTAGAATTTCTGTTAGAGGAAGAAGTAGAAGGGGCCAGTGTGCAAGTTAATCATTAATTCACCCAACTATTAACAGTGCTTATCTTGTGGGGATGAGGGGTAATTCTGAGGAAACTACCACTTTAAGCCATATAATTCTATGGTATTTAAAATTTCTACAACATTGTATGTGGTTTTGCCATAAAAGTACTAATTTAAGAAAATATTTAGTGTTTACCTGTGTGTCTAACATTGGGGATGTAATGGTGAACAAGACAGACATACCCCCCGAGGAACGTGCTGTAGAAGACTTCAATAGAATTTCTCCAGTGGAACCCAGAGAACTTCATGCTTTCCTGTGGAACAGCTGAGAGTAATGAAGACTTAGGAGTTAAACGGTATAACATACCTAGTGCAGTGTGAGTGTATCCAAAAGAAGTTCAACAGTAAATTCCAGCTTCCTTTCCTGTTCTTGTATTTTCTCAAGTCTTTGGACATTAGTCATTTCTAAAAGAAAACAGGTACATTTCAATACCTGGTTAATTCAAAGCAGCAAAATGATCTTTTGGAGGATAATGACATTGCTTTTGTCCTTTGATCAAATTCATTAAACACACTTAGGGAATGATTAATGTGGAAGTGGGAGGTAGTTTCTTCCTAAAATGCTCAAGGACTTGGCAGACAACAAAGGTAGAATGGGGAGAAGTTCAGGTTGTCCTAGGACTAGGCGAGAGAAAGCGCCTGACACCGGAAGCTGAAAGTGGAATTTTTGTTGTGCATTGTTGACTTGGTAGCTCATTTATAGATTATACCAAATTTCTCCACACTAATTATGGCTTTGGCACCAAAAAATCATAGTTGAAGACAATGTCCTAAAAGCTCATGCCTGAACTAAATCAAAAGATGAATTCTGTAGGATCAGGTCTTATTTGCACTTCATTCAGGGTGAGCTGGGTGGCAGGGTAGGGTCGCTGTTCACGTGGAACTCCACGACTAAACTAAACCAGGAGGGAATATTAACCAGCATGAGACAAGTGCAGAGCTGGGGAGGTAACACAGAAGGCAGGAGGCAAATCCAAGGTTAAAGAGAGGGTGGAGACGAGGGTCGCAAGCATCCTGAAGTAGGTGCAGTGGAATGGCCAAGGCAGCTAGCTACGTCCTCGGGGGCTGTGCGGGCCCTGGAGAATGCACGGGGTGATGCACTTTGAGAAGGGCATTCTCTCGTGGGTCAAAGCTGCACTGTCCAGTGCAGTGCCTGGGGATGGAGAAGGCATTGGGGCTGGGGAAGAGAATTCTGTTTTTAAAGAGAAATTTAGCAAGATAATTTAGAAGGAATTATAAAAATGCTATGGCTGCAGTGTAGAAAATAGACTGGACTAGAAAAAAACTAGAGGTAGCTAAAGCAGTTTGAAGTCCTCCCTCATACATACTCCTTATAAGAAAGAAAAATGGTTACATTTTTCTTTGCCTTCCAGATTTAAAGACCACATGGATATCCCTTTAAGAAAGCCCTACTTATTTTATCATGAAGTTTCCATTAGCTAACAGATTTTAGGATTCTTGCTTGGAGAATGCTGGAAGCAGCATCTTTGCTTTGTGAACAATATGTGCCCATGCCCAGTTTAAGCACATGTCTAAACATCCCTGTATTCTATTTCTAACAATAATTCTGTAGCCTAAACATGTTTTGGCACCCAATTTGTCATGCCACTATGACAAATGTACTGAAAAGAGAATATGACCTTTCCCAACCTCTTCCTCTCACTGGTATTCTCTCAACACCTCTGACTTTGTTTCTGTGACAAGTATATATGCTTGTGAGGATTAAATCACATTGTATGAGGTCTGTCCAGAAATATAGCCATACACTATGAAAAATAGACATTTATTGAAGATACAAGAAATATTTTACATAAGACAATGATGCCTCAGTCCCCTTCAAAGAAGGCACCTGGGGACCTCACACAGTTCTCCCAAATCACCATCAGCTGCCCTGTCATATTTTCCTGAATCTCACTGAGGGTTTGAAATCTCTTCTCTTTCAAAGGTGATTTTAGTTTTGAGAGAAGCCAGAAGTTGCGGGCCATCAAATCTGGGCTGTAGGGGATTGAATCACCTGGGTGATTTGATGGTTTGCCACAAAACTCTGCACGAGATGTGATGTGTGAGCAGTTGTGTTGTGATGAAGCTGCCAATTATTATTGGATAATTATTATTATCCAAATAGTTTACATGGAGGAATGTTCAAGCTTAATACAAAAGTTGATGCAGATTCATTGCTCTACTAGCTCATTTTGAATGTGATAGCCACACAGGACACATGCTCACTCAATAGCATCTACCAGCTCCACTGACCAAAAACAGTGAAGTTGTCATTGTTCATATATGTGCATTCCAGTCCACTCTCCTTGGCTGCCAGGTTACATCAATGTCGTGTAAACCATTCTTGTTATATTAGCAATGGTTGGACATTTTCCAGACAGGCCTCGTATATATAAAGTATGTTGCCTTGATCCTGGCATATAGTAGATCAGAAAATGTTAGCTATTATTGGTTATAATCGTCGTCAGCAGCATTAGTATCTTCACCATTCTGGATGCAAGTCTAGCATGCACACATCATGGCAGTGAGAAGACTGTTTCTTGAACCTATCCTTTCTCAGTGGTGGACAGTATGTGGAGGGGGTACTCTCACCTTGAGAGACTTCAGTGCAAGTACCCCTTGAACTGGCAGGCTGGAGACTTCTGATGTCGTTGTTGTGATGGGCAGGTTATCTTCCATTCCAGGGGCCAGACCAGAGTGGTGCATAGACTTTCGATAGTGGTTGGGTTGTGGTTAGTACTTCCACAGCTTTATCTCAAACCACATTTTTACCTCTTTACCCTGTTTCAGCCACACTGGCCTCCTTTGAGCTTCTTTCATGTACAAGTCATTTCCTCCTCCGGGGACATCCCTGTGCTGGGCCCTCAGTCTGGACTGTCCTGCCCCCAGCTCTTCACATGGCTGGTTGGCCCTTTTCACCTGCCAGGTGTCAGTTTATATCACCCCTCTCAGCTAGGCCTTTCCTGAAAACCTCACTAAACCGATCTCCTCCTTTACTCTCTACAACAGGTTTCTCTCTGCCACTTTCACAGTACTTTTCTCGATTTGCAATTAAATACTTGTATTGTTTTCTTTCTCCCCTCCTATGGGGCTGGCCACTCACTAACTGCTGCTCAGATGGGGCCTTTCTGAGTTTTCATGGGGTGGACACCACACTTGGGAAGAATTCAGGTATGTTACATGGCATGGGTTAGGCTTTATGAGGGAAAGGGAAGATCTCAAGGCTAGGATACATCATGGAAAGAGAAGACACAAGTCTTCCCATCATCCCACAAAGTGCAGTGGGGTCAGGAGACTGTGGTGGACCTGCAGATCTGTGCTTGGAAAGAGGAGCCCTTTCCCGTGATTGGTTTCTGTTCTAGTCCAGACTGCTATAAGGAAGTGCTGATGTGGTTCAGAACATGCTACTCCAAAATATGGCAGCTCGGCATATTGACTATTTTAGCTGAAGGAGTTTGTGAAAAATGGCAGAAGCAGGAAGGTCACTCTAGTCTCTCCCACTTCTCTCCTGAAGTAGGTCATAAAACTTTCAAGTGAGGATTGCCTTCTCTGTAACAGGAGGAAAGGAACATCCTTATCCCCAAAGACAAAGGATTCTGAGAGGAATCTAAACAAACAGTCCTGGCTAAGATCCCCTGGTTTACTATACCTACCTCGTACTCTGCCCATGACAGAAATTTCCCCAGCACTATCTACTCTACATCAAACCTCACGTGAAAATACCCAGTTTAACCACTTCTTCAGGTGTTTATTGCCCTACAAAGGCTCCCATGTCATATGAAATTTACATTAAATAAATTCGTATGCTTTTCTCCTGTTAACCCGTTTTTGCAGCTTAATTTTCAAATCCAGCCAGGAGCCCTAAAAGAATTGAGGAAACTATTTTCCTCCCCTACAGCACCATAGAATGAGTGGCTTATAAACAACATACATTTATATCTTATAGTTCTGGAAGTCTGCGATCAGGGTGCTGGCGTCGTTGGGTTCTGGTGAGAGTGCTCTTCAGGTGGCGAACTGCTGGCTTCTCCTTGGCTCCTCCCGGGGTGGAGAGCAGACAAGTAGCAAGTGCTCGCCTGACTCTTAGAGTGGCATGAATCCCATTCACAAGGACTCTACCCTACGAAACTCATTTTATTCTAATTACCTTCCAAAGGCCCCACCTCCTAATACTGTCCTGTTGGGAGGTAGGGCTTGTTTGGACAGGAATTTTGCAGGGATTCGATCCATAGCACTTTTCTTTGTAGAGGGCAAACATGACAGCAGCCTCCTCAGTGGCAGAATGATCAGATGATTTTGCTGCTAGGTGGTCTGGATTTGAGTGTCACCTCTTTGAAGGAGCTGTCGGGGAAAACCAAGCAACCAGTTCCTGAGGACCTTGAGGCCCGAGGGAGGTTACAGCATCCTCTTCTGGAAAAGGAAACCCCTGATTCCACAGGAACTGAGTTTGGGTATGAGTCATTCTGTGGCTGACTCTCTGGAAATTAGGGTTTTAGATCAGCCAAATTCCAGACACACTAATAAAGATCCTAATTATATCTCTATGGTGGGGGGATTGCTTATTATGGCACATAGCCTAAACACCCATGAAACTTCAGTTTCCTAGGACCTCATGGTGACCGTCTCTTTCGCTAGGGAACTAGAGCCATCCTGGAACCCTGTCATGATGCAGCAGACACCTAGGGAGGTAGAGCCTTGGAGTATTTGGTCAGAAGCTATCCACATTTCGCAGAGCCCATAAAATGAAAAGGATGTATAGAGGCATCATTTAGTTTCTGAAGGTTGCCTTGTTGGACCTTAAAATCCACATGGCTTCCACGTCCTCTTGGGGCTAACAGGGTTTATAGATAAAGCATACTTTGCCTAAGGACACTTTAAAAATTGTCCTTATACTACTGCTTATCTTACCAATAACAAAGATACCTCAGGGCCCACTGGAAGATAAACTTGGAGATAAATAGATTGCTTCTACCCTCAACTCAGTCTCTTAATGACAGTAAAATACCAGAGCTTCCCAGAGCCAGTGACAGGATACTATCAAGTTAGCAATTTTGGGAAAAGAGATAGGGAACCAGGAAACTGGAAAGACCTGGGATAAAAGTGTTTGTGACAAGGAAAGGGGTTAGAGAGCAGGAACAGGAGGAGTGCATTTAGTCAAGGGGAGTGACTTACAAGGAGGAGACAAGGATTCTAGCCAACCTGAACACAGGGGAGACAGAGAGAAAGAGACAGGGGTGTTTCATGGACAGCAATGGACTCAAAATAGAAATTAGTAATCCCATCGGAACTCTCTCCAGCTTGTTCTCTGCACATCTTTTTCATTCTTCTTTTTCTGCTCTTCAGCTTTCTTGAGACTTCCTGGTTTATATGTAGGAGTATGATTGTCCTCTGGTGACTTAGTTTTTAACTTAACACTTCAAGCCACAGGCAGAGATTGCTGAGCTCTGTTTAACATGCACTTCCAAATTTCAGGGGAAGGATATATGACTAGTTTGTCTTGGATCAGGGGTCCAACTCCAGTCCAATTGCAAAGGGTTGGAGATGTGGCTCATCAAGTCACTAACTCCTAGAAGCCCATGTTTATGGGTAGGCAATTGCAGGGAGGGTAGTTTTGGTCTCGTCAAGACCTGGGCATCTCCCTATAGAGGTGTCATTTCAGGCAGTGGGTAGAGAGACCGCTGCAAGGGAGGAAACTTGGTACCTAAGCTGGTATGTTCCCCACACTCTAGCTGCCATTATTTCTCACCCATTTTTATGAGTTAATCTTTGAGTGAGACTTTCCTAGAGATTTACAGGAGGAAGCAACTGGAAATGGCTGGCTAGGGTGAAAAATTTGGAGTAGAGACCAGAGAGTAGTTTCTTTTTTTCTTAAAAAACAAGCAAACTACTTTGAGGTATGATTGACATACAAAAAGTTGTACATATTTAATGAATACAAATTGCTAAGTTAAGAGAGAAGCATATACACATGAAACAGTACCACATCTATGCCATAGACCTATCCATCCCTCCAGATTTCCTCCTGACCTGTTACTTATTACTATTATTTTGTGCTAAGAACACCTAACACAAATTTACCCTCTTAGCAAATTTGTAGGAATACAATATACAACACAATCCGAAAGCAGTTTCTGACATGGATTCATTTACTGCTTTGGGTAAGGATGTGGATTTAAACTGCCTTATGTACCCCTTTTCATCCTTCCCATCCTGTATGACCGAAGAAACACATTTGAAGGTGCTTTGGGTGGGATTAGGGTTGTCTTCCTAGAGACAGTGATTGTTCCTCAAAGGGCTCGAATGTCATCTTTCTCTTGGCCTCATTAACAACTGGCTCAGCCAGCCTTGCTGGGTGAATCCTGGAGTTACCTAGGACTTCCTTTAATCCCCTGGCCTTAGTACTTTTCTACATAAAGATTTATTTTATATCCTTTATTCTGTGACATTTGCTTTGGCTATTATCTCCAGAAGTTAAACTATGTCAAAAGGTTTTTGAAAACGCTAGCGTTTTGCCCTCACTGACTCGTTGTCATGCGAATAAAAAGAGACAACTTCAAAGACTGCTTCAGGTATTAAGGACAGTGGTTTTTTTTCTCTCCGAATCCAGGCTGGCGAATTGTAATCAAAATGTTTTTCTTTCTCATAACTTCCACCGAAGTTTCCGAAGCAACTTTCAAGCCATTTATTTTGGAGTCTTTCTGTTGCATTTAGGTTCCCGTGGGCATCACACAGTAAATGCAGAGAAGCGCTGTTCATGCCCGCCCCGCCCCCCGGCCCCAGGGCAGGCTCACTTCCTCTCCTCACAGGCAGATTTCCTCATCGCAGTTGTCTCCTTGCCCCTGGTTAGTGTTGGTTTCCCCGTAGGTTAAGGAAAATGTGGAAGTAGGTGAATGTTCTGGCTATTTAAGGGGGTAGGGAGTTCCCTGATTGATTTATTCTATAGGAATAAAGACCCAGATGTGATGTTCTTTCCATTTCTTTCTCTTAAACCGTCTAGACTAGGCTACCCTACTTCCTTTCATAAGAAAAAGAGGTTTATTATTTGAACAGAAGATATAATAAGAAAGAAATAGGATGTATGTAAATTATAATCAAGGTGACTTGATTACTCATTTTAACTCACCTGGTACTTACTTACCTTGTCCTTCCTTAGGGGCTGTTTCCTGTCATTGTGGTCTGGCACTGGTCCATGGGATGCAGTCAAGGGTAAGATTAGAAGTCGAGTTCCTGCTAACCAAAATGTATCTGCTTCCCAACCATGGATCTTGTCTGAATAATTTCTGGGGCACCGTTTTTAAAAAAATTTATTTTATTTTATTTTTTAGGGGAGAGCACAAATTCAGTCCTCTGATACCACAAATTATTCTAGGGCACCATTTTATACTTTCTTTGAGATGTGAAGCTCTTTGGGCCCCTAATTGGCTAGAAAGCTTGGATCATGTTTGTCATAAATGGAAAAGAAAGTGTAGCTGCAACATATTTTGGTAGCAGGGAAGATGCAACATATTTTGGTATTTGGTAAGCAGGGAAGATGTAATAGAGGCATGTGGGTTTTAAAAGCCATCATCTCCAGTCTGCTAGGATATTTCAGGGTGAGGGAGAGATATGAGAGGCACTGGGAGGCAAGATTACACATCAAGTAGGCCTAAGGAAGGGTCTCAAGATGTATAGAGTGTCCTTCTTCTCAGATTCCTTATTTCTTTCTGTCATTGATGGTGAGCTGGTTTTCCAGGTTTGATCTGGGACAGAGGAGGTTGCAATATGATTATGCGGAATGAAGATACAAAATTCAAAAGTTCATTTTCCAAAAATATTATCACTTCATGCTTCCTTAGATACCCTCCTCATCCCTCTTCTTTTACACCTCCTCCCCCAAGCTCATGGAGGTCTGTGCTTTCTCGCATCCCGATCAAAATTTACTCCTGAGAAAGAATCTTATAAACTTGATTATACTGAAGGCAAAGTATTATTACTTCCCCTTTGCCAAACCAGGGCATTTACCATTAAATGGTAAATGGGCATAAAGAAAGATTTAAGCCAGAGAACTACAGAACATTAGAGTATCCATATTTTAAGGGATTTCTTTTGACTACCTGCCTTTTTCTGATTTCCGTGTGCCAATAACATCTGCTGTCTAAAGTTTTAACTAACTTTTTTTCCATAGCAATTAACTTTTTTGGTTTTCCTTTTTTTAAAAAAATTCATTGGATTGCAACTGAATAGTTTAATTAAAACAGCCTGTACAAAGTTAGCATTTGAGAGGTGACAAAAGGAAACTGCTTTCACATAGAAGCAATTCCTCCACACAGCTGCTCTCCCGAAGGTAATGAGCTTCCCTTTATCTGCCTGTCTCCTTTCTGGTGCCACCACTTCCACCTGCTCAGCCTGTGGAAGAGACTCAGCACCTCCTGGGGGTGTGAGGTCAGTGCCAACTCCCGACTCCAACCCCATCTCACAGTGGCCTGGTGCACTCTGGGTTTCTAACTAAGGAAATATCAATAAGGAAGTGCTGTTTATAGGCAAATATTGACTAGCTTTTTCTTCTATGTTGTATAGGTGCAAATACCAAAGAGGAGACAGCCATCCAAGATGAAAGGTGGCTGACTGATGGCCACGAAAAGAGAAGTGGGGTAACTAGACATTAATTATCTCTGCAATCCTAGGGAACTAGGATTTCAGAGGAATAATAGAATTCTCTGTTAACTTAGTAAGTAAAATAGAAATCAGTGGTTCTTATCTCTGATTGCACTACAGAATTACCTGGTGCTTCTTGAAATACTGATACCTAGACCCTTTGCTCAGGGGTCCTGATTTAATTAGTCTGGGTAGAGGCCTGTGCATCAGTGTTATGCAATGTGCAGATAAAGTGGAGAAACACTGATCTAGGACCACAAGAGTCTTCAGACTTTTCAGTGTTTTCAGGACACAGGCAGGAATGACTTTTCAAACTGAAGGAAATAATAAGATCCTGCCTTGTAATACATAAATCTGGGCTCTGAATCTCAACGGAGCGGGCATCCCAGAATCTGATTCTATGTAATACTTTTAGGTGATGCTAATTGAGGTAGTTCATGGACTTTACCTTGAAAATATGCTAGAATGCTAAGAGAAGAGAACATCTCCTTTTTGTACATCATTGTTTATGATGAACATGTTGCTTTGTATCAGCCTCACAGTGACCCTGTGACATAGGCAATATTACCCCATTCTACAGTTAAGGAAACTCAGGTAAAGAAACTTGAATAACTTGTTTGAGAACAGAGAGCTAATAAATAGCAAAGCCCAACGTCACACGTGAGTGTTTAGTTGAAATGCTAGGGACAGGGAAAGCTTAACCACAAATTTCTTTTCCTAAGCTTTTCCATGCTTTCTGTTGCCATACCAGCTGACCCCCAAGGATCATAAGCTTTTGGCTCAAAGAGGATAGTTAAGAAGACCTGGCTGAAAAACGGAGAGAAACACAGTGGCCGACATCACCTGGCCTAGACTGAGAGGCTGAGGAGATGCTGTGGTCAGAAGGCGGTCCCAATGCCACAAATTCTGTGGAATTGTGAGGCTGGCCAGCCTGGCTTGGAAGAAGAAGGCAACAATTGTAGAGTCAATTGGAAAGCCTCACTGCTTTAATTCTTGCTGTTTTCCTGTTGTTTGTCAAATGTCAATCCTTGTTGTCCTGTTAAGAAAATATGCTCTCTACCAGTAAAGAAGACCCGAAATATCCATAAACACCCACTTGTAACTATAAATGTAACCGGAGAAAAGTGACATTGTCACAGCAGTGAAGGGTTAGGAATGCAGAAGGGGAGTGGACTAAGGGTAGTCATTTTGCTTTAGCCCTGTCTGACTTCTGACCAGAGAGAAGTCCATTTCTTGTTAGTGATTTTTCTCCCTTCCCCATCAGAGGGAACATTTTCCCTGAGATGTGGTTCAAGGTTCTGTGAATTCTATTCTCTAATACTATTAGTAACAATAGCTAACTTATTGAGTGTTGAAAATATGTAGATGAGGTGGTCAGGGCTTTATATAAACCCTCTTATGTGTACGATAAAACCCTATGAAGTATTACAATTACTACCTTTATTTCTTATGGGGAAGCTGAGCCTTAGAGAGTTTCAATAACTGACTGTAAGTGATAGATGCAGAGATAAAGCCTAGGCACTCTGGCCCCAGCTCTCTACTCCCAACAACTTGCCTCACCTGGTGTTATTGGACCGAAAGAGTTCATTTGTCTGCGCACATCAAAGCCCAATAAGACATGAATAGGATTTGCAGCAAAGAAAGTAAGGGTCTATTTTTAGGAAGTGGCCCATGTCCAGAGACAGATGAGCTAATGCTCAAAGACCTTGCTCCCCAATGGCTTCCAGGGGATGGGTTATATAGGGGAAAAATCATTAATCATGGTGACTAAGGTCATGGTCAGGGTTGTGGTCTCTACTGATTGGTTGGTATTAGGGTAGGGGGTAGGTGATCAGCGCATCTGGTCCTGATGTCAGCCATGGTGTCACTTTGTCTGGTTTTCCCAATTTTCTGGGAGGGAGTTAAATCACAACAGAGACCTAGATGTGTATTTAGTTTGATTGAAACTGTCTCTGGGGTCAACAGACCTGAAGCTTTGTTCTGAAGGTTATTTGATGCTGACCAGAGCCTCGTTGTCCTTCAAGGAAGAAGGAGGCAGGTGAGTCAGAGTGCTAGATGAGGCCAGCTTGAATCAAAGGAAAGAAAGGAGAAAATGTCATATTAAAGAAAATGGGGATGCTTTATTTTGAGCAGTGGGTGAACGAGGCAGTGTGCAGATGGTATTTTGCTGAATTGTACACTTGAAATCTGTATGGTTTTGTGAACCAATGTCAACCCAATCAATGTAATAAAAAATGAAATTTCTACACAGTTACACTGATTTCCTAGATGCCATTTCCATCATGTGAAAAAAAAATGTATCTTCAATAAAAAAGAGCAATGTATCTTTCCTTTTTGCTATTCATTAGTCTCCTTTCGGGGTTCTCTTTTTCCTTTGTGCCACACCACTTCCTGTTTCCCCTTTTTTCAGGGAATGTAGTCAATTGGTTGCTGCACCAGCAACAACAAAAAGAAAACAAACAAAAAATCCCTGACTGTGCTGAAGAGTACCTCTGAAATCCATGTTTACATGTTTTTGTCATTGAGAATATGATGGTCTTTTGAAACAAAATTCTCGGTTTGTCTGCATTCCGATCTTTAGTGGGATAATCAACTGCCAATGATATTAGAAATTCAGGGTTGAAGTCATCTTAGTCATCCCGGTAAATTCATGGGTGGAGTGGAAAATGTTCTAAATTGAAATTCAGGGCATTTGACTTTTAGGCCCTACTTTTTCATTTAGCTGTGTGACATGTAGCAAGTCACTTAACTTCTCTATGAGATAATAGCTTTGCCTTATGAGGAGTCACCTTGAATTATGAAGCATCTTTCCATTGTAAGTGAATTATGGTGTTGTGCTTTGTTCTTTTAGGAAAAGAAAAGAACTCAACATAGAACAATTTTCATTAATACTTTCAGGGAGAATGGTAAAGAAACAGACTCTTCTCTCTAATTAGACAGCTGGTGTCATTGAATACATTGAGTAAATTTCCAAATGACCAGTGTGTTACAGAGCTCAGGGCAGGAGAGGGTGGGGAAAAGAAGAAAGGAAAAGTAATTTCTCTTCTTTAGACTTTGGGTTGAGCACACTGGCATGGTAGAAGTGAGGGGCTCCATGAAGCTTGCTATTTTCCCCTTCTCAACAAACAACCCGTAGGGAGAGGAAATTGACTTTTTTTTTCTGACATTCAACTCAAATGTATTCACAATGCTTCTGGTCAACGCCTTGTCAGGGCTCTCTGGGAAACAGGCCAGGACGAATCCGCAAGCATGGGAGGGCAGGTGGCCTCACTTAACACGCATTTGCCGTCCTTTCCCTAGGCCTAGGCTGAAGTTATGATGATGAAGATGTCCACAAAAGGGGGATTTAGAAATTTCAGCTTGGGGACTCTCTCACTGCTCTCTTGTTTTTACACACAAAGCATCAGGGTTGAAAGCTGGCTTTTGCATGGTTAGAGGCCAAAATCATCATTAGTTAACTCACAAAGCACACTCACCAGCTGATATTAGGCACAGCAATCTATAGCTTATTCTTCATGATTATTTCTATACCTGCCTTTTAGGGGCTTACTGACTTTGGAACTTAGAAGTACCGAGGACCTTTGGAGATTCCTTTTGAACTATGAGAGGATATTAAACATCTGGCTTCTTTGGCTGTCTTAGTGACATTCCTGTCTGGGAACAAGCATGGCCCTGGGAAGATTTTTAGAATGGAGAAGTGCGTGTTGGTAAAGTCCCCAGTGCATTAGCACAGATCTATTTTCAATTGACACTAGTACATGGCTAACTATGACAGCTCCACTGGTAATTGACATTTTTTCTAGATACTTCTGGTCCTATTCTAATACTGTAACTGTAGCTCACTCTAGGTCTGAGATGAAGGGTTGGTAGTTTGGACCTGGCTGACTAGATTCACATTTCTCCAACTTGTGCTGAGCTTTTACTAATCTTCTGGGCCTTTTCATACATATTAGCTCATTAAAAATGTTTCATGTCATTCCACAAGGTACCTGTGACTATTTTCCTCTTGATACTGAGAAAGCTGGGGCTTAGAGGGGCTAACTAACTTACCTACGGCACACAAGTGAGATAAATGCCCAGTGGGTGACCGTGCTGAACTTGTCATCAGGATGGCCTGTGTCATTTAGCTTTGTGGAGCAGAGGATGGGGGACTCCTTGGGTTTTTACCCACGTTTCTTTCTCAGGACTTGTTCACTGAGTTTTTGACTACAGTGTGTCCTTGAGGTCATCAGCTCCTAGAGCCTGCAGTCTCCTGGCCCATTAACATGCTGTTGCTGTGCCAAATCATTTGAGAACAATCTATTGCATACCTTACTCAAGCATTGCACTGGACACTGAGCATTGAGCAGTAAACAAAAAGACAGTCAATGCCCTCCCTCATGAAGTTTTTTCTACAATGGGAGATGGGAAATAACATCATGTCAGGTAGTGATAAACCCTCTGAGGATAAACAAGATATGAAGATGACAAATGATGGGGATGCCATGTTAGATGGGGAGAATAGAGAAAGTCTCTTAGAAGAGGTGACATTTCAACCTAAGTTTGAATAATTTGAGCAGCTAGTCTTACAAATGTAAGGAATGTGTCCAAGGAAATAGGCAGTGCAAAGGCCCTGTGGTGGAAACATACCAGATGTACTCATAGAATAGCAGAAAGCTGGGGTGGGTGAGGGGAAGAGTGA
>PVKM010028280.1:0-18381 GCA_004027735.1 Carollia perspicillata
GCTAAAATTATTTTTTTTTGAGGACCACTCCTTTGGGAATGTATTGAAATAGGTACCTTTTCTTTTTAAGGCTAACATTTTATAACCTAATCAGACAGGATATCATATATCTAAGATGACTAAATAAAATAATTTTTAAATGTATCAAATAATGATAAATGGTTACATATTAAATTTTACATGTTCACTATTGATTCTTCTCAATATCCCTGCCATTTTTGCATTATGAAAATCTGTGCAGTCTTAACAAATGTGTCTTCAAGATGGGGAAGATGTGTACTTTGACTCACAGTATCAAGTGTCATTTGAATGGGTGACACTTCTAGACTGCCCAGGGCAACTCCAAGTTGTACTGTGTTCCACTTCACTGATATTAATAATTGATTCTTCCCCTTTTCAGACGGGAATAGACACTTCTCCAAGGAAGACATACAGAGGGCCCAGAGATATATGAAAAGATGCTCAGCATCACTAGCCATCAGAGAGATGCAAATTAAAACCACAATGAGATATCACTTCACACTGGTGAGAATGGCCATCATAAACAAATCAACAAACAAGTGTTGGAGAGGTTGTGGAGAAAAGGGAACCCTAGTGCACTGTTGGTAGGATTGCAGACTGATATAGCCACTATGGGAAGTATTATGGAATTTCCTCAGAAAACTAAAAATGGAACTGCCTTTTGACCTAGCAATTCCACTACTGGGGTTATACCCTAAGGACCTTGAAACACCAATTCAAAAGAACCTATGCACCCCAATGCTCATAGCAGCACAATTCACAACAGCCAAGTGCTGGAAGCAACCTAAGTGCCCGTAAGTAAATGAATGGATCAAAAAACTATGGCACATTTACATGATAGAATTCTATGCAGCAGAAAGAAAGAAGGAGCTCCTACCCTTTGCAACAGCATGGATGGATCTGGACAAGCATTATGCTAAGTGAAATAAGCCAGGCAGTGAAAGACAAATACCGTATGATCTCACCTATAAAGGAACCTAATCGACAGAACAAGCAAACAAAATACAACCAGAGCCATGGACATAAAGAACAACCTAACAATAACCAGAGGGGAGGTGGGAGGGGATAATGGAGGGAAAATCAGGAAAGGGTTTGCAGGAACATCTATGAGGAACACATGCACAAAACCAAAAGGAGGTGGGATCAAGGGTGAGAGGTGGGGAGGGCTGGGGTGAGGGAAGTGGTGGGGGAGAAAATGGAGACAACTGTACTTGAACAACAATTAAAAAAAACATAATAATTGTTCCCCTTCTCACTCCCAAAGGAGTCACTCTATCTTTAAATAAATTTGTATTAACATTTGCGATATAAGTTGGATTTCTACCAAAGAAATGAAATCAAAATATTTACAATTGTATTCAGATATCTATGGCCCTGAAGAAATTTTGTGTTTAGAGGATTTTCATCTTTCTCCATTGTGAAACTGTAGCTGGAGGAGAAAGTGGTAAAAGTGTCAGCAGCATCAGTTTACTCAAAATATCTGTTGTGATTTTACCTCTGTTGTTTCATATTATACATGTAGGCTGAAATGCAGAAGGAATCCTGCTCAGGATATCAAGGAAAACTACTATTTAAAAAATATAGAAAGAATATTTTTCCTTATCAGAGAAGGTCAAAAAGGTGTGTGTGTGTGTGTGTGTGTGTGTGTGTGTGTGTGTGTGTGTGTGAGTGAGTGGCTGAAAACAGAAAGAGAGAGGGAGCGAGAGAAGCAGTCTTTGAGCTGTTTCCATGGATCCTCATCACACCAGTTGACAAGAAGAGACCAACATCACACCCATTGAATGCTGAGCACCTTTTTAAGTCATAATTTCATGTAGGACTTTATTTTTATTTTATATTGTTTGGGGTTCCATGATTTCCTACAATGTCAAACACTTCAGTTTTTCAAATGTAAGTATTATAAATGCCTCATTTATTTTAACCATAACCAATAAACTAAAAGTGAATCCAAAGATAAGTACAAAGAGATAGTATTAGATTTTTACACTAAAGAGCTTCTACTTTGCACTTTTATATGCACCATTTTGATAAATATGATGACCCAGTTTCAGGTTTCAACAAAAGAGAACATATAATGATGCTGCAGTTAAGTCTACTACTGGCAGACTTAATTTACAGCAACCAAATTATCAGTAAACAACTGAAAATACATAGCATCATGAGGCCCTTCAGTGTAGAGTCACAGGACCCAATACACTGAGTGGGCCTTGAAGGTCTCGTTGTATGACAGAATCAAACAGAAATGCCATCAGGGATCCTGAAGAAGAGGATCAAAGAAAGACTCAATTAACTCTACTCTGCTAAAGACAAAGATTTTAAGATATTATTGGAAAGCCTAAAAGAACTTTTTTTAAGAAAAGCGATCTAGTGCTCGAAGCCACAAATACTTAGTATCTAGAAAACTCACTGAAATAGAATGATATTTAAGAATTCTGAATAGCAGAGGCAATATTATCTGGAAATAAATACTAAAATCAAAGACAAACATGTGCATGGTCCGCATCTCTGCACTTAACCAGTAGCACAGATAACAGAATTAGTGAGGTGCACCCGTGCACACAGGCACGCAACCCCCACAAATGTAGCAGTGCCAGTCCGAGAAGCAATTGCATGCTTGCTTCTGAATTTGGTTTCAGGAGTGCTCGCTGCATCTCAATGTTTGACATTTGAGGCTGCCACCTGCTCTTTTTAACAGCAACTATTAGAGAATATTGCCCCAAAGTTGATGTTCAATATATCCCTTTTTGCCTAAATTTTCATCAGTGGAGGGATCATCTTTTTCCAAAGTGTTACACTTTAAGGATCCGTCCCATTTTTATTTTTTAATAAAACACAAACAGTTGCTTATCAGAATTTTCTGCCTGAATGTTCTGTAACTTACCTGCAAAATCCAACTCTGTTTAACTAGCATGTAGGTTTATTCCTTGAGAAAATAATGATAATATATTGTCATTTTATCTATAGTAAAGGTCAGTATATTTAAAAATATATAATGGCATTTATATAATTGTACATGTTAAGGAGGAAATGGGTTAACTGTAAAAAAATTACCACGAGGAGTCATTTTTTTCTCCTTTAATGGGCAAAACACCATGGGAAGTTTGGGACTCCAAACAGTGGTCATGCGCAACTTTATTGGGTTGTTAGCACTGTTTCTTCCTCTACCGTTGTCTTCTCCTTCCCTGTTTCCACCTCCACATTTGTCACTCTCTCTTACTTTTTCTGGAACAGTAATGTGACAAAGATCTGCTTTTAGTTTTTTGAGAACACTACTAGCAATAAAAAGATAGGGGTAAACTCTCTTACTCTCAACAATCCATCCAGCCAGCAGATATTTTAAGACTTCACAAAATTTGAGTACTTTTTCCTTTTTTACAAAACCTAGTCCAAACCTACTGAAACATTCAGCAACCCTGCTGCCTAATGCATTTATTCATGGATTATATATATACTCCTTTATAACCTTCGTGTCTTCATTTTAATAATATTGCTATGTGAAAATTGCTGGATAAATAATTCATTTTTTATTCTATTATCCAGTATACCTGCAATCAAACTGATAACCTCGCTCTGTAAATATATTTATACTAACTTAAGTTAGTCTTCTCTGCTTATTTGGCTGTATGCCTGCCTGTATTTCTTTACCTAGCTCTTTACACTCTATCCACAAACCTTTGGATAGGATGGAGTGGAAGTACACTGTTTCTATTTCTTATATAATGGAGACAAGTTTCTAAGTAGATGCAAATGCTAATTCTAATTCTATAGTTACTTTTCATTTCACATGAAATTTCATTAGTGTTAAGTATAGAAAATTAATTCCTCCTTAATCATAAGTCCACAGAACTTAATCACCCATTACAAATACCTACATTAAAGGGTAATGCTATGAATTAACCATAAATCAACAAGGCAGGCAAATTCCACATTATGGTAAAAATCCAGGTTGATATTCATGACCTCTACTTGCTAATAAAGAAATAGATACAATGTCTTGTGCTAGAATAGTATTTTTCATAATCATTCTTTTCTTCAATAATTTTGTCATACTTTTGAGCAATCTCAGCAACTGGGACATCTTTCTAGAACTTTAGTTGCCACCTATGATGGCAACTGAAAGAATGATTTTTCATAATCATTCTTTTCTTCAATAATTTTGTCATACTTTCTTTGGACCAGTAAACTCTTCAAGAGCAGAAAATAGTGATAAAATAATTTCTGCTCTTGAAGAATTAACAGTTGACTAGGTAAGCTGAACAAGTAGAAAGAGGGGGGTTAATGCCTTGATGAATGGTCTTCACAGATATTTTGAAAAGGCAACAGTAGGAGCAAGCAGCTCACTGAGTTTGTGAAGGTTCATGGGACCAGAGGATGTTATGCAAAAACCCTAGCATCAAGATTTACTCATACCTTCTATTATTTAGCTCTTTCCACTGTCTTCAGTGGGACTTACATATTTTTTCATGGCCAAAACGGTGATGTGTTAAGAGTCTTCACTGGCTGGCAGCTGACAAGACCCTGTTGTTAGAATCTCTTTCTAACTCTATTCAGTGATGTAATGTAAGTAAGTTTCTTGAAACTGGTAATGGCAATAGTAGGTACACCATGGGAATTGGCAAATGCTTCAAAGCAGGGTCTAAACAAATTCCTCCAGAGAGCAGGTTGTTAAACATTTATTAGCATACACCTGGCCAGGGAATGTAGTATTCCTTGATTCTGTAAAAAACTTAGTGGGAAATAAGGAGACAGAAAAGTGTTTCCAGTATCAGTAAGACATGGTCCCTGATAAAGCAGAAATTAGAGTTATAAATAAGACACTATCCTTGTGTTCTTATATCTTACAATAGGGAAAATATGACAAGTCATATTTCACTATGCCAAGGCCAAATGAGTTTTAAAACTTCAAGGGGGGAGAGGAAGGCTAGAAAGATTGCTCTAAACATATATTTCAGTGGTGGGGTTATGGATGGTAGGGTCATTAGAGCCCCACAATTATTGTAATGTAAAGTTTGTAAGTCATTTAGATAAGAGTTTTGTTTGGGGAAATGAAGTTTCTCCCACAGTTTTTTAAAAGTATACTTTATTGATTATGCTATTACGGTTGTCCAAATTTCCCCCCACCTTTGCTTCCTTCCACCCTGTACCCCTCCTCCCTCCAGCAATCTTCTCCCCTCAGCCTTAGTTCATGTCCATGGGTCGTGTATTTAAATTCTTTGGCTTCTCCATTTCCTATGCTATTCTTAGCTCCCTCCACTCTATTTTATTCCTATCAATTATGCTTCTTAATCCCTTTATGATTTTCCTATTCTCCTGCTTCCCTATCCCAGCTGATAACCCTTGAAATAATCTCCAAATCTACGATTCTGTTCCTGTTCTAGTTGAATGCTTAGGTTGTTTTTGTTTGTTTGGTTGGTTTTTTTGATTCAGTTGTAGGTAGCTGTAAATTTGTTGCCTTTTTAATGTTCATGGTTTTGTTCTTCTTTTTTTTCTTAAATAAGTCCCTTTAACATTTCATGTAATAATGATTTGATGGTGATGAACTCCCTTAGCTTTTCCTTATCTGGGAAGCACTTTATCTGCCTTTCCATTCTTTTCTTTCTTTTTTTTTTTTTCTGAGACATCATTTGCCTTTCCATTCTAAGTGATAGCTTTGCTGGATAGAATAATCCAGCTTATAGGCCCTTGCTTTTCATCACTTTGAATACTTCTTGCCAGTCCCTTCTTGCCCGTAAGGTTTCTTTTGAAAAATCAGCTGATAGTCTTATGGGAACTCTTTTGTAGGTAACTCTCTGTTTTTCTCTTAATGCTTTTAAGATTCTCTCTCTATCTTTAACTTTTGGTATTTTAAAAATGATGTCTATTGGTGTGGTCCTCTTTGTCTCCAACTTGTTTGGGACTCTCTGAGCTTCCTGGAATTGTATGTCTATTTACGTTGTCAAATTAAGGAAGTATTTCTTTCATTATTTTTTCAAATAAATTTTGGGACTTCTTGCTCTTTCTCTTCTCCTTCTGACATCCCTATGATTTGGATGTTGGTATGTTTGGAGATGTCCCAGAGGTTCCTCAGCCTATTCTCATTTTTTTGAATTGTTGTTTGTTCTTTTTGTTCTGTTGAATGTTTATCTCTTCCTTACGTTCCAAATCATTGGTTTGAATCCCAGCTTCCTTCCCTTCTCAGTTGGTTTCCTGTGGATTATTCTTTGTTTCACTTAGCATGATTTTCATTTCTTCCTTTATTTTTTTGCCATACTCAAGGAGTTCTCTGAGCATCCTGATAACCAGTGTTTTGAACTCTGCATCTGATAGGTTGGCTATCTCCATTTTGCTTTGTTTTTTGTCTGGGGTTTTGTTCTGTTGTTTTATTTGGGCCATTTTTCTTTGTCTCCTTAGTTTAGCAGCCTCCTTATATTTGTTTCTGTGTATTAGGTAGAGGTGCTTTTATTCTCTTTCTTAGTAGCATGGCCTATGTAGAAAAGGCACCTGTAAATTGTGTGGGGCGGAGCCTTAGGTAATTGCCAGGGCAGGGCAACCTGCTTCACCACTTTGTGGCTGTGTGAGGAGGCCTCCAAGAGGGGACAGTGCTAATGCCGGGCTCCTGGAAGTTCACCAGGAGCTCATCCTATTTCCAGTCACTTCATTTCCTTCCCGGGTGCAGCTGGCACCCTTCCAGCTGCTGCCTTACTGTTGGATCCCAAATGGGTGGATTTTCATACATTGTAAAACTGTGCTGGCCCTGTAAGTGGCAAAAATCTGGCAGTTTCTTCTACCACCCTAACCCCCACTGGTTTTTACAGCCAGAGGTAATGGGAATCTATCTTCCCAGTGCTGGAACCCTGGGCTGTGTGGTCTGGCCCAGAGCTGGGATAAATCACTCCCAAAGGCATCCCTCCCATCTGTTCCACTGCTGCTGCCTCTGCCTTTCTGCACCGTACCACCTCTCCACTCATTTCAGCAACACTTCCCCTCCTACCTGTTTGGAGGAAACTACCTTCTTTAAATCCTTGGTTATTGGATCTCCACACAGCTCAATTTTCTGATGGTTCTGGGTGTTATTAGTTTTGAGATCTGGTTGTAATTCTTCCTATGGTTGTGCAAGGAGGTGAAGTGTGTCTACCTATGCCTCCATCTTGACTGGAAATTTGACAGTTTAAAAAAAAAATCAACCTGCCATCCTTCCAAAGGGATTCTACACAATGTCAACATTAGATGTTGTGTAACAGGACACTTAAGAACATTGGCATAGACCACAGAGGATCAGATACTTCACTACTATGTAATCCTGCTAATGTTACATAAACCCACTGTTTCAAATTCCTCTTTCTTAAAATTGGGACATAATAGTACTTAACTTGTAGAGTTTGTTGAAGATTAAGTGAGTTAAAGGTATGAAACCACACAGGACCTGCCTGGCATATCAGGAATACTTAAATGCTATCTATTGTCTTCATTAGCACATAACTATAAGGACTGGTGGCTTCCACAAAATAGGGCAAGCATCATCTGATCCTTTCATGCCAAACACCTTTACAAACTCCCAAGAATCATTGCTATTTCTTGAGCTTGACAAATATGAAGTGACAAATACAAACATTTACTATAGAATTGTGAGCATTTGCCCAAAATCTCTACAATTAACCCTGAATATCTGTGATTCGATCATCTCTTTCTAGTATTATGGACATGTATAGAAAATAAGATCTCTTTACAAGAGATAATTACTTCTCACAGCTGGTTTACCTAAACAATGAGAGTGAAAAGTCACAGGTCTAAAAACACAATAAAGTTGGCCTGAAAATATGATGTTTTTTTTTAAAGATTTTATTTATTTATTTCCAGAGCAAGGGGAAGGGAGGGAAAAAGAGCAGGAGAGAAACATCAATGTGTGGTTGCCTCTTGCGCGCCCCCATTTGGGGACCTGGCCCACAACCCAGGCATGTACCCTGACTGGGACTCAAACCAGCAACCCTTTGTTTTGCAGGCTGGCACCCAATCCATTGAGCCACACCAGCCAGGGCAAAAGATGATGTTTTTAATTTTTAAAAAAAAGATAAGGTTGAAATGTTTTTGGAAAAAACATAAGCAGTTTTTAAAAAGGCACAAAACTTCCTCTTTACCTTGATCAGGGACTTATTTACCACCTGCAGTCTCTATGTGCTATTTATTTAAAAGCAGTAGATAAAAAGTGACCTTTTAACAGAGAAGCCTTGCTTTATTTCAGTTTTGCTTCTGGTGTTCCGGAAATCCTATTATAAGGCCTTGCTCATGGCCACAAATGTGACATAGCTGGAATCATTTGTAGGATATAATGTAAGAATTTTTGGTGATTAATCACTTATTTTCCCTTGAAAATAAAAATCTTCTACACGGGTCCTAAATCCATAAGACCTAAGAACCATAAGTCATCTGTGTGAAGAGCCTAACTGTATGATCATTCATGGAGTGATGCTTAGTTAGGAAGAAGAGAAACAGGTTCTTTTATGGGGTTAAACAAATCCTGTAATGTTTCACTAAACCCAAATTAGCCCCAAAAATACACAGGGATGCCGTGGTACCGATACCGGTGTGAAGAACAAAGGGCTTGTGTTCTGATCCCAGCAATACCACTAATTTGTCAAGAGGTTGTACAAATCACTGGATCTCATTTTCCTTTTTTTTTTTACAGTATTGGGTTAGATACAATGGTTTTCAAATTGAGCTCTGAGGAGTACTCAGTACCCTCAATAGAGGGGTCTGAAGGATGGCATCGAGAGGGTGGTAATATCAGCACTCCAGCCCCCCACCCCGCTCCACTACCATTTCAATCAATCAAGACGATGCCACTTCAGTCACTTTTATAGATTAAATATTTAAAAGTTTTCTATATTTGCTTTAAGAAAATTTTGTTTGAGAAAGGATCATTGGTTAAAAGTTGAAAACCAGTAACTGGCTCAGACTTAAAGACTGGAGACTCTTCTTAACACTTTGCCCATTATTAGTTTAAGAAGGTGATAGCTCACGTTAACTGGAGATAAATTGATACTACTAGATTATTTAGTCTCATAATTACTTAGAATGTAGATTATTGTGTAAAAATCTGATGAAATACAAAGAATAGGAGGTGAGTTTTTTACTAGGGTTGAGGCCTTCTCAATACTTTAAATATTGCAGGTCAACAAAGAAAAAAATCTGCATTTTAAGGCATATTTCATTGAATTCCTTTTTTTCATCCAAAGTGATCGATCAAAGGATTTTATACTGAAAAGTACCTTGAGGAATCTATTATTTTACAGATGAGTTATCAGAGGGTTATTGAGTTGCTTGAGGAGGTATTCCATATCTGGCATTCTTTCCTCTGCATCATTTGGTTTTGCCAAAGTATAAATTCATGAGCTACTTGACAACCACTTAGAGATTCTTAATCACTTTTTCTCTCTCTGTGTCTTTCTTTGTCTCTCTCTCTACCTCTGTTTCTTTCCCTCCTTCTTTATCCCTTCCTGCCTTCTTTCTTTCCTTCTTTTTCTTTATTCTTTCTTTTTGCTTTCATTTATTCACAAAATAAGTTTTGAATTTTAATAAGAAACTCAACACTCTACCAGTGCTGGGAATTTGCAGTTCCATCAGAAGCCCTAGCACTTGTCTCATGGAGTATATAGTCCAGAAGAGGAGACAGACAAGTGAATTGCCTGCATGAGTGTAGAGCACTAAGTCCTATGGGAGAAATATTCAAGGGTGCTGTCAAAGCAAGAGGCAAGACTTTTAAATTAGAGAAACAATTGGACACAGAGGAAGTGGCACTCATAGTATGTTTCGAAGAAAGAGTAGGAATTAAGCAGACAAAAGGTGTGTGTGTGGGCCTGAATATTTGTAGGTATGTGGGCTGTGGAAAGGGTATTCCAGGTAGAAGAAAAAAATACATGAATGCCTAAATAGATGATGCACTAGGGAATCAGCAAGGGTTTCAGCAAGGCTGACTGGATGAATACATGTCAGAAAGGAGGCTGGGAGATGAGAGCTGTAGGAAGCAGGAAAATTGTAAGGGGTCTGATAGGATAAAGTTTACAAGAATAAATCTTATCCCCAAATGTTATGGTATAACAGGCAGCTATTGATCAGGTGGATACTATCTCCAGAGCTGCGTCTTAGAAAGTAATTGGCAGGTTTACATCAAGAGACTGGCAGGGCCAGTCCTGAGATGGCAGATCCATTTGCATGAGCTTCCAGGCATCCAGGAGAGAGGAGTGAGGGTTATGGTGTGTTCTGAAGACAATTGACATCAGGGAATAAATCAATGACAAATAAATAAACAACTAACCCTGATTTTACATGAAGGGTCTAGGAAAAATACATGGTAAGGAATAGATTTTTTTTAAAGATTTTATTTATTTATTTTTAGAGAGAGGGGAAGGGAGGGAGAAAGACTGATAGAGAAACATCAACATGTGGTTGCCTCTTGTGAGCCCCATACTGGGGACCTGGCCTGCATCCCAGGCGTGTGCCCTGACTGGGAATCAAACCAGGAAGCCGGTGGTGCTCAGTCCACTGAGCCATATCAGCCAGGGTGAGGAATAGGTTTATTTTGTTCCTTCCAGACACCTGGCTACACTTGACATAAAAGATAAAAATCCTACTGCAATTCTACAACTAGAAAATACTCCCACAGGTTCTTCCATGACATTAATTTTAGCCTTCCTCCATGGCTGGTGTGGCTCAGTTGGTTAGAGCATTGTCCCATAAACCAAAAAGTCATGGGTTGCGGGTTCAGTCCCCAATGGGGGTGTGTAAAAGAGGCAACCAATCCATATTTCTCTCTCATTTTGATGTTTCTCTCCCTCACTTCCCCCTCTCTAAAATCAAATAAAAGTTTAAAGAAAGAAAAGTACAACTAAAAAAATTCAGACTTCCAACTCTCATAAGTTCACCCTTCAGCAAATGTTTCCAGGAGAGTTAAATATAGTATTGTGTTAAGTTTGGTTGTTTTTTTTCTTTTTGACAGAGTAACAGAGTAACTGTAATATTCTGATCTTGAGTTTCTTTTCTCTACATATTGGGTGTGTTTTTATCATTCTGAATTCAGTTTGACACTAAGTTCAGAGAGATATCCTAGTTTTGGCACTAACTCCCTGGAAAAGGGTAAAAATTAGTGCAGGAAAGAGATTTGCATCCATCAGGTCAATGAAAATGGTCAATGCGTCAATTGTGCAGAACCAGTTATACACACTGCAGTGAACTCTGGGTGAGTAGATATGGATGTGGGAAATGATCTGTGTTGTAAACTATAGAAATCAAAAGAGCTTATTTTAAAACCAAAGAGTATAATTAGCACAGATAGAAGTAGATCTGAACATACTTCTATTTTCTTTTACTTACTGGGAAAACTCAGTTTGGATCGCAGGGCCAGTGTTTCTCAAACTGTGGGGCCAACATCAACAATATCAGCCTGACTTAGGAACCCGTTAGAAAACCAATCACTTCAGACTTCCTAAAAAAGAAACTGTGGGGCATGTGAGGTAGTGAGCTGGGTTTGACCAGCCCATTAGGAGTGCTGATGCGCATCCGAGTTTGAGAATCACTGCGACTGAACTGTGATCACAGCCTATAGCTGTGGTACCAACGCATAACTCCAGACTCAGACAGACATAGCTCCAGATTCTGGCTTTGACACCAAAATGATGTAATCCTGGGCAATTTACTTAAGTTCTCTGAACTTTTGTTTCCTCTTTTGGAAAATGAGGATAAATGTATGCCCTACTGCACGGGGTCAGTGTAGAGACCAAGGGATTGATTGGCTCATTGGTTCTATACTTACCCATTGGGCATCTGTTTCTCCTAGGCACTGTGTTAGGGTCTAGATGTTTAGTGGTGAATAAAACAGACAAGGTCCTCACTTGGGAGAGGGGGAATACACATTCTAGTGCGTTCTGTGTTGTGGGAGCTCAGTATCAAGTCTGTCTGGCGCACAGAACCATCTTAATACATGTTATTTGTGATGAGTATTAGCTAATTGTTTCTTTGAATCAGAATTTGAAAGCAATGCCATTTTCAATTTTCTCAATTCAGCGTTTGGAAACATTGTTAAGATCAATATAGGTTTGGCTGGAGCAGCACTTTAAAATACAAACACACTAACACCCTGGCTTTTGAAAGAGAAAAAAACCTAGGGACTGTAATTTATAAAAATAAAAGTGCCACAGAACCTAAAGACAACATTTTACCCTAATGAAAAGGGAGATAAACTCAAGGGCTGCTGATCAGGCCGTTTTGAAATATTGACTGCGTTTGTAGGGACTTCAAACACCCCCAAAGTTTCTGTCCGATTGCCTGCTGAACACATTAAAAAAATGGACTGTTCCATTATTAAATGATGCTTGAAAGCTTTGTTTGATCTTCTGGGTATCCAGGAAAAGCTGCTACAACTTTCTTAACAGCCTCTCTCATCTGGTGATGGAGGCCTAGTCATTTGAATAAAAAAGGGCAGAGAGAACGCTGAGAGGCAGTTTGATCTAACTCAACCTTTTCAAATGACTACACTAATTTTAAACATATGAATTTAACTGTATGTTTGCCCCTTTATAAACAGGGCGAACAAACAGTATATCATTTTTACACTTGAACTGTATTATGATTTTAATGCAGGCTCAGGTGAGGTGAGGTCAGAAGATACAATTAAACGGATCTGGTACCAGCTGGAGATTAGGCTCTCTTTAACCATGCTTGGGTGATTTATCCATCAACAACTCATGTACTGCTCCATAAAAATTGATATCTGTTTAAAAATAGGTATTAAAATACAGTGTACTTTTAAAATTAGAGACTAAAATATTGTGTAGTTGCCAGCAGGTAGTTTATTTAATATTCATGTGCAATATGAAACAGAAAGATTCCTGTTCTTGGAATAAATACCTATTAGAATAAATTTGCCCTAGCTGCTGATACATGTGGAGCTTCTGTGCTTGGTCAAATCCTTGGAAACAAATGCAGAAGCAAACTTCTAAATCATTTACAACCCCCAGCATGTGAAATGGTGATATGTAATTACCTAACTTGTTAAATAGCTCTCTCTGTTCCTCAAGGATTTCTTCCAATGCTTTTTTTTTCCCCATGAAAGGCTGCTTAAAAACAAAAACAGGAAAAAAAAAAGGGAAACAGAAATGCCAAGTAAACATGTGTATTAAGGGGAAATACAAAATCTTGGTGTTTTTACATATTCTACTGTGGACTGTGAACGGTAGGTAGACTTCGATTTTGTGGTGGAATTTGGTTCTTAATAGACATAAATTTAAATATTTGGATTTTCAGTATCGAAGGCAACTTGGAGCTCTAAGTAAAGGGCACCCATTTGCCTGTTAATATGCATATCAAAAACTTAAACAAATGAGCATTTAACAGTAATATTTGATTAACCATTCGCTGAAAGAAAAGTAATTCTGCCTGTCTAATCCAGTAATTTATATAGTTTAGTGATTTGCTTGTCAATAATGAACATATTGCCCTAATATATTACTGTAATGCTTCATTTTCATTAAGACATCTGCCAACTTTTCAAAAAACCTTTTCCATTTGGGACTTGACTTATAATTGTAAAGTCCCTTGGGGGGAGTTTCAATATTATTCTAATCAATTTTATCCACAATACACAATATGGATGATTACATTGCAATGTAATTTCCAAAGTTACCTTCTCGCATTAGTCATTTGCAAAGAGAGGAGACACTGCCGATGTCCCCAGAACATATTTTAGAAAGGCAACTCACTGCAGCAATGGAGCAAAGAATATTTTTCATCATGTGAATGTATCTCAACATGAATATGTATATGTACAGATATGCTTATATCATTTACAACTGTACTTCATAGCTTTATGGTCTATAACATTTGTATTACTTTTATGCAATCGTATGATAATGGACTTTGCAACCATGAGGTTCAAAAGTTAAAAAGTCCTCCAAGATCTTCCTGTGTGTGGACTCCTGTGATAATGCCACAGTCTTTTTCCTTTTATATAATAGGACGAGGTGGATCATAGTTCCATGGGAAACTGGAAAAATAAAAGTGGTCTTACTCCCATGCCAAACTGAACTGAGGCTGTGAGGAAGTCATTCCACTGGACTCTATCCGTGACATGATGTACTTACTATCTTGGTTTCCATCAGCACTCTCCATTTCAGTTTTAAACTTTCTCTGAGCCACGTGGGGAAGAGTTATGCATGACACTTACTAAGGGACTGCTCCAGGACCCCCCAAATTATCACCATTGATGTCTCCCCCATTGCCACCTGATCTGTCTTGAGGAGTAGAAAGCTTACTGCTAACATGTCACAGAAACCTACTGTCAATTCAGGTGCATTAAAGAAGAGACAAAGAGGTCTAATAAATAGCTTGAACCTGTAGAAATAAAAGGAAATCATAATAACGAATAATAAAACTTTTGATGAACAGTAGTAAGTCAGTGACAGTATCAGGCAAGTTCAGTTTTTTGGATTTCCTGCTTGTTTTCACCAACTTGTTCTGTCTCCCATTTTTAAAGAACTAGCAGGGAGTAGCAAAAATGAGCCCCAATTCTCAGGATTCTACATTCAAGGCTTTTCCTGTTTTAATGGATTTATAAATTATTTCAACAAGTAATTTTGACTTGGAAGCTTGTTTTAAAACTTTTCGTCTTACTATTAAGTTGAATGAATTAGAATAAACGACATTGGCTCTTTCCCAACACAAGCAGATACTAACTCATCATTAAAGTTAATAAAGTTGCTGTTAACAAATATTTATTAAGTGCTTATCAAACACAAGGTGCTTTCCTAGAACATATATGAAGAAAAATTTAAAACATTACCTAGAGACTTAATAAAAGCTTTAAAACTAGAAAGACAGTTATTGTTTATGTTCTATTTAGATGATTTAAACTTCATCAAAATAATCTTGATTATATATTACCAAGCCTTTTAAAAACTTGAATAGATGCATGTATCTGAAACAATAAACTTAGGATACATGGAGTAAGGGAAAAAGTATTCCAAGATGGAAAAATTGATGGGCCAAGTTTTGGGGCAGCAATCTGGAAAGGATGTCTGGAAGATTATAACATTTGATGGAAACCAGTGTTCACACAGGTCAGAGGAGCATCAGGTTATAAAGATAGAATGAACCCAGATGGGGGAGAACTCTTTATTTTAAGATAAGTATGAGGACTTTCTTCCAAATGGAAGTAATTTAAGGGTTTTTAAGCCTGGGAATTACACTTGGAAGAAGCTACTGAAGAGCATCTCAGCGGTAGTGTGTGTGATGGATTGGAAGGGGAAGAGAATCTAAGCAGGTAGAATAGTTAAAAGGCTATTGAAATAATCTATGTATGAAATGGTAAAGGCCCGGAATAAAAGTCATGTAATTTATAAATGGAAGGGCTTTCAGATCATCTAGTGAAGTGGCTTTCAACTTTTTTTTTTTCCTGAATAAGTCATAGTAAAGAAATGTGTTTTATCTACACACACACACACACAAAATAAAACAAAAGTTGAACAGAACCGTATTTAGCCTTAGTATTTATGATGACATTTGACATTTATTGCTTTACCTTTTTCAAATTTTAGAAATTGCTAATGGGAATGCATTATATTTAAGGTTTCCTAACGGGCTGTGACTGGCTGTTTGTGAAACAGGGATCAGGTGTAGCCCCTTTACTTTTCAGAAGAAAAACGGAGGGACAAAGTCACCAAGAGACATGCTCAGGGTCTCACTGCTGGTGATGAGCAGCCAGGTCCATGAACTTCCACTGGAAGGCACTATGATTAGGATGGTGCTATGGTAGAAACAGATCTGGTAGAGATTTCGGAGAAGGCATAAACAACAGTAAAGTAACTACTGTGGAAAATCAAAGTCAATTGAAATTTTATTTCTGGTCAGTTGGGTAAACAGACTTGCCATAGAACTACAGATGTCTGAAGAAAGAGCTGTGTTGGGAGAAATATATGAGTTCCCACTGAAATTAAGAGGGCAGAGGGATAGCAAGCTGCCCAGCAGGCAGGGAGAGCTGCAGAAGTAAGTATTCAAATGAAAAATCTTGTAGGTCCTCAATTTAGGAATGACCAGATGACATTCAACATGATAAATATATATTGAATACTTCAATTCATGGTTCTGTTGTAGGTACTGGGGATTCGCAGATGAGTAAAATCAGGTCCCTGTACATGAAAGCTCTTGTTCAAAAGTTTGTTGATAGTATGGACCTTCCTTGGAATTAAACCACTATTGTTGCTAAAATTTCAATAAGATTTATTTTTTCAAATTTAAAATTCCTTTTAAAAAACCTTTAAATTGTAATCTTCTATGATTTGATCCAGTAAATTTACACTGACCTTTACACCGATATGCATTATTTTTCTCAGAAATAATGCATTCACGTGTGTGTGTGTGTGTGTGTGTGTGTGTGTGTGTGTGTGAAGTGTCTTTCCGTTTGACACCCGCCAATATTCTTTAAGGTGGCAAGTTGCCTCTTCCCAGATTACCTCTGAAGAGAAACAGCTTTCGACAGGGAAGTGAGCAGCTGGGTGGCAGCCTACAGCAGCTCTGTTATTTTGCACTGATATAGCATTTTAATATAAATGGCTGAAATGCAATCTGAAAATAGTTATTCATCACAAACAAACTCTACAAAGCTGGTTAGCATTTAAGCTGTTACATTTATGGGCTGACTTCTTCCTAGGTGCTTCTCTTCCTTTAACAATAAGGATGGCGATTTTCACAGGCCCATTGAGGGAGGAAGAAAGGGTGCCGATTACCACTTAAAGAAACTGGTTTGTCCCCCAGAGGACATTTGGCCTATCTGCAGACGTGTTAGATGGTTATAGCTTGGAAAGAGTTTGTTTGTTGCTGGTGTAACAGTGGGGATTGTAACCCACCCACCACTCTTTTGACGTTGTTTCTCTAAGTATTGACTCTGACTCACACGTGGCTTGTGGATAGACAGCATGTTTGTATAAGAATCCTAAGGCAGGGAAGGGGAGAGCAACAGGGAAAAATGTGGCACCATTGTAATTAAACAACAACAACCAAATAGGTTAATTTTAAAAAGTTTAAGAAAATCTACCACAGAGAGGATATGTGAGGGAGAGAACCTTTATAAAACATACTTTGTTTTTAGTGTTTACAAAGTGGATCTACTCTATAATGTGGCAACCTGGAATTATTCAGTATAGGGCCTACAGTCCAACAGTATGAAACAGGCTGTAAGAACAAAGTGGCGAAATGCCCAGGATATGTTATAAAGTGTCTATGGAGATGGTTGAAATAAAATAAAATCTAGTGTTGAAAGGGGAAAAAAAAGAATCCTAGAAACTCTCTCCAGAAGACTCAGACTCCCACCTTCAGGTATCCCAGCTCTGGGAGATTTGTTGACCTTGAATCGTGGAGCCAGCTGACTAAACCAGGATGATGCACCAGACCATCACTTACCTTATCAAATTGGACTATGCTCATCTGAGCATAGAGAGCTTTCCAACCCCCTTCTTTGATCTCTTTGTTCAATTCTCCTCTTCCTCCTTATAAAAACCTCTGCCTCCACTGAGATGTGGAGATGGGCTTGGAGACATGAGTCCCCCATCTTCCAGATGGCCAGGATCTGAATAAACCACTTTACATCAGCACCTGCTTCTTGAGTATTGCTTTTCACAGCAGCAAGCAGCCCGGCCTGCATTTGGTTGCCCTGGTATCTAGTAGGTGGAGACCAGAGATGCTGTTAAACAGCCCCTGACACACAGGAAATCTCCCTCCCCCAGCTCCTTCATCACAATAAAGAGTGTCAGCAGCTGATGTTTTTGAGAGAGTATAAATGTAAAAACAGACAGAGAGTAACATAGAGAGATGTTTACCCCAAAGTCTTCTTTTACACTCATTTTAGTTTTCCATATGCAATAAACAATCTGTCGCAGTGAGCTTCACTGAGTTCTCGCCCGTCACCTGACGCTGATCCTGACCTAGTGAGCCCACTTCTGGGAATTTATCTTAATGAAAATAATCTGAGAGAAAGGCATCATTATAGACACGATCTTTGTAGTTTTATTTAAAACCTAAGATATAACCTTACCGTAAGATAAATTGATTTAGAGGTCATAATGTAGCATATGAGAAAAAGTGTACATTCTACAGTCAGAACTGAAATTCAGGAGAGAGGTCAAAGCAGGTAATATAAATTTAGAGTATTAATGTTGCCCTAAGATTAAACATATCTATATCTCTAAATGAAATTTAATCTGCTCCGATTTCTTACCTATCAGGTTGGCAAAAACCTCAAACCTCAGTTACTAGGAAGGATTCCCAGCCTCTGCCTTCAATGTGATTATGAAAGAATGCTGAGTTTACTTGGGGCTGAAAAACTAGGGTGCAGCTAGG
>PVKM010028281.1:0-18381 GCA_004027735.1 Carollia perspicillata
GGCCCGGCACTCACCGCACGCGTTTCCCACAGGGCGGATTCCTGGGCGAGATGGAGTGGGTGTGGGCGCTGGTGCTGCTGGCTGCGCTGGGCAGCGCTCGGGCAGAGCGCGACTGCCGGGTGAGCAGCTTCCGAGTAAAGGAGAACTTCGACAAGGCTCGAGTAGGTATCCCCGCGGCGGTCCCGGTCACCCCACCCCCCACCCTTCCCCGTTCCCCCAGCCCCGCGGTCCGCCGTGCGATGCAGACCCCAAACCTGCTCTCATCTCTTTCGCAGTTCTCCGGGACCTGGTACGCCATGGCCAAGAAGGACCCCGAGGGCCTCTTTCTGCAGGACAACATCATCGCGGAGTTCTCCGTGGACGAGAACGGCCAGATGAGCGCCAAAGCCAGGGGCCGAGTCAGTCTTTTGAAGTCAGTGTCCTCTGGGCGGCAGAGCTCCCTGCGCTCCAGGGTTCCCCGGGCTGAGAGCCAAACCCTGACCGGGGAGGGATGGAGGGAGGAAGCCTTCTGCCCGGCCTGGCTCAGAATCCCCTTGGCTTTTGCAGCAACTGGGAAGTGTGCGCCGACATGGTGGGCACCTTCACAGACACCGAGGACCCTGCCAAGTTCAAGATGAAGTACTGGGGTGTAGCGTCCTTTCTCCAGAAAGGGAGTGAGTAATCAGCTCAGTGGGACTGTCTTGGGGGTGAAACCCATGCAGTGGCCCTGTGGGTTTCTTCTCTGGTGCTGCCCTTGGAAGTAAATGGTCTGCAAGTGGCAGGAACCCTCCGCACTGCCTCGGGTCAGGGGCATGAGATTGGGTGTAGTCAGCCCCCCTTCTCACCTCCCCCACCCGCCGGCTCAAGAAACCTGGCCCAAGCTCAAAGGACCTTGGGGCTTATCAGGTGGCCTCTTCCTGCCATGTTCCTGTCCTGCCACTTCCCTGCGGCAGGATGTGCCACCCTCTCCAAGCTCCCACTCCCGCAAGGCCCAGCCCACATCACCACTCCACCAGGCTTTGCAGCTCCTCTGTCTCTCTGGGCGGAATCCCTGACACAGCTTGACTACTTGGGACCCCGCCAGAGGCTGGGAGACCCTCATCCAAGGATGCAGGGAGCGTGATGCATAGGGCTGACCCGCTGCTGCCTGGTGCCCTGCCTGCTGATGCTCTGATCCTGAGCCAGGCAGAGTGCCCTTGGTGGCAGTGACCTCTTACCTTCCTAAGCACTGAAACTCAGATGGCGAGGGGGAGAGTATTGAAGACTCTCAGAAGAGCATCCTAAAACTTAGCCCAACCATGAAAACACGTCTGTATGCTTTTCTATTTTCCCTCCATTTCTCTTAAATTTCAAATCTGGAGCCTACTTGGTACCTAGAGAATTATGCAAGCTGTGAGCGGGAGAGCGGTCAGGATCATGGGATCTTAGAGATAGTTAACCCTGCAAAGGGGGTTCAATGACCAGATGAATAAACTAAGGCTGAAAGAATGTAGTACTTTGCCCACGGTCAATACCATAAGTCTGTGAGAATCAGTGTCAGAGCCAGGGCTTCCAGCTCCTAGGCCAGGATTAGGTGGCCCTGAACAGCAGAGATTCCTAATACAGACCAACTCTTACAAAGTACTGTCTGAGCTCTCCTGAGGGATAGGCCACGGGGGACTGCTTGGGGGGACCGTCTTAGCTGGTGATCCAGGGCAGAAGGGCTCTTTATGTGGCCCATCATTATGCACACATACCTTGACTTTCTCTAAAGCTGCATGTTAGATGAAATTGCATTTGTTTTCATCAAATTGCATCATCAGCACTGACTGACTGACACGGTACAGATGCGTATGTTATTTTACAAGGGGTAAAAAGCTTTTATCTCTAGAAGCAATAAAATTACTACAAACAATGCAGCAAAACTTCCTCAAGTGAATCAATTAGCATAAAATGTATACTTTTCTGATAATGGATTACAAAAATCTGTACTGGGGGTACAAGATTACTAATTTTTAGAAAGCATCAACACATGATGCTCTGTGGCATTTTAAGATGCCCTCCTTGAAGGACCAGGACTCTGCTGGCACTGCACTGGGGACCGCAGAGAAGGCCCCAGGAGCAGGCGGGGCTGTGCCTCTTGTCTTTCACCTTTTACCTCCTCCTCCCCCAAACCAGATTAGTTCTGCTTTTCCCTCTTGTAGATCGAGTTTCCATCTAGGCTTTCATCTGGAGAACAAGAGAGTATGGAGGTATGGAAAGTGACTGCTGTGATATTGAGACAACTTCGATATGGAAGGTGTGAGGGTAGAGTCCTGCTCAGGTTCCGTTTCAGAGAAGCTGTGTGGCGTAGTGGTTAAGCGTGCAGCATTCAAGTTTGACTGCTTGAGTTCAAATCCTAACGCGACCCCACTACCTGTGGGACCTTAGACATACTCCCCATCTCCTCTGTGCCTCAGTTTCCTCACCTGTAAAAGGAGGTGACCGTAGCACCTACCTCACGGAGTTGTGTCAGGAGGAGGCAATGAGTTAACATGCCGCAAGCACCTAGTGCCCGAGACATGCGTTCTCTTTGAGTGTGTGATCTTATTACACTTAGTTCTCTCCCCAGTCATGAAATAATAGCTTCACAGCCTGGGTCTGGGATGATAGGAGCTGCAAAGAGCACCAGGTAGAGTCTCTCGTTTTACAAATGAAGAACTTAGAAAAGGCCCACGTGAGAGAAGTGACTAGCCAGGGGCACACAGCTAACCACCTCGTTTGGAGGCCTCAGCTCCACTTTGACAGGGCCTGCTGGGTTTTTCAGGTGATTAGCAGAACTAGCATCACACCGCCATCGGGCTGGCTCACCTGGGCAGTTAGACCTGAGAACTGCAGGGAGCTTCTCATCACTGTAGGTGACTGGAGGACACAGGTGGGGGGAGCTGAAGGGGCACGTTCCAGGTGCACACAGTGAGCCAGAGTTGGCTCCCTCTAACTGAGTGGGGTTCTGATGAGGGGTGGTTTTTTGTTTTGTTTTGGTTTGTTTTTTGGACTGGTAATCATACCTCTATACCAGTCTGTGTGGGTACATTGCAGGCACAGTGGCCATGTAACCCCACTTCCAGGGATGGTAGCAGCCATATGGCCACTGTCTCCATTTTTCCTAGTTCTGCTGTGTGCGGATAGCTGCCACCCAGAAATGTTTGGGGTGTCTGACTCCCCACAGGGACCCCCCAGGCCGCTGGCAGTGAGGAGGTTGGAGGCCTGAGCTCATTCTTTCTAGCAGGGCTTGGACAGCTCAACTCTTGTCTTAGGAGGGAGAATAGGGTAAAGATTGTTACAATTTAAAAGGTTGTTACAATTTAAATTCTTCATCTCTGCATTATTTAGCCAAAAAGAGCCTGGAGATAACACCAAACCAACTTAGACTTTTTTTTAAGACTTTATTTATTAGTTTTTGAGAGAGGGCAAGGGATGGAGAGAAAAATCAGTCGGTTGCCTCTCACACCCCCAACCCAGGCATGTGCCTCCACGGGGAATTGAATCAGGGACCCTTTGGTCCTCAGGCTGCTGCTCAATCCACTGAGCCACACCAGCCAGGGCCCATTTTCAGCTTTTTTTTAAAGTGAAGAACAGTAGTCAATTTGCCTGAAACCAAGCTTTGGAAGTTACTTAGTTACTATGTTAGAATTCATATCTGGCAACAACTCTGAGGGAAAAAATTAAGCTGTAGATTTGCTGAGCTAACAGCCTCCTGGATCATGAATCGGGATCACATTTCAAAGCAGAGTGTTTTCTTCCGTCTGAGGGGTAGGCTGCTGGGGCGCCTGTGACTGACAGACCCAGCGAGCCCCATAACCAGTGAAGAAATGACTTCTTTCCGAGAGGAGGAAGGCTGCCCAGGAAACTGTGAGGGGACCTGGTGGTTGGGGTGGGGCCCAGCAGGGGGCCTCTTGGCTTCTGTGCCTGGCCCTCCTGCTGAATAACGGCATGGCCACCACTGAGTGGCCACTGAGTGCCCGGGGGTGTCTGGGACTCTGATACTCTCCGTGGGTCCTGAGAGGCGCCACGGTGTCTCATTCTTCCTGGGGGGCCTGGAGCGAACGGAACGGGGGCCTCCGGCACTCCCTCCTGTGCGGCCCTCCTGCAAGGCCTGGGTTTGTTCTGAACCCCTGTTAGTGGGGCAGTCTAGGGAGTCTCAGAGCCAACAGGCACAGCCAGAGCTGACTGAGGGCGAGCATTAGCGATCTCCCTCAGATGCTGGAAAATCCAGTACCTCTGTGATCCTCCAGCGAGGAGCACGACATAGGGCAGAACCATCGCTTGCTTATGGACCTGGGTGTGAGATGGAGATGCAAAGCCTTTTTGTGTCTTGTTCCCTGTGCCTCCAATTTACTTATTGCCTGGAGACAACGTGGTGTAGAGTTTGTGCAAGTGGGCTGCAGCGCCAGATTGCACCCCATTCTGCCCTGCTCTTTGGCGTCCTGGGTGAGTTATTCGGTTTCCCTGTGCCTCACTTTCCTTGTCTGTAAAACAACAGAGTGCGCTTTGGGGGCCCTGTGAGGAGTAACTGAGAGGATGTGGGAAGTGTCTACACAATGGCTGACGTGATAAAGTGCTCAGAAAGCCCTTGTTTATGCCTATTTGTCAGCGAGAATGTTACATTAGGTAGAGGCGTGGCGCTTTTTACCAAATACAAGGTATTTGGATAAACCTGAGCACGGCTGTTTCTCCATGGCAGAGCCTTCACCTACGTTCTTATTTCTTATCCTGCCTGAGTCATCATTTTCCCCACCTTCGTTTACACTTATTCTTCATGGCTTACATCCCAGCCTTAGGAATAAATATAATGTAAATTTTTCATAGGCTCAACTTGGCCTCTGTTGGGGAGGCCTGATGTGTACAAGCCCTAAAAAGGAATTTCTGATAACAGGTGGTAGGCATCTAGTGCCCCCGAAGCACAAACTACTTTTTTTGCTAGCTGGAAGAAGTGGGCATGGTCACTAAACAGGAATGAGGGTGGAGCCGGAAAAGCCATGAGCCAGACCCTCAGAGTGGCGTCCTCCAGGGGACTGAGGCAGGAGGGCAGTGCGGCCACTGCGATGGCTGGGAACTAGCTGATGTAGAGCACCTCAAGAGACATGTCTTGATCGTTGGGGACAACGTAAGTTGGTGGCCGTCAGACAGCAGCCACAAAGGCATAGATCTTCTCGGAGGATAGATGGAGAAGACACAACAGAAAGACCCATTCTGGCTCACATTCCCACTTGTTCTTTAAAAAGATGCTATCACATTTACCATCAGGGCGAGAGATAGTCGTTGAAGTGAATGAGGTTCCCCCAATCTGAACATTCTTCTGTAAAGGAAAATAGAATCCTTTCTCATGTTCCCAGTTTTATAAAAGCTGTCCAAATTCTCCGTGGTCTCCCACTCCTAACAAAGTGAAACCAGGTCCAGGAAGTCGCTGGCTTCTCAGGGGTGGTGAGTCTCCCTGCTGGCTGAGCTGGCTGAGGGAGGGCCTTGGCTCTGGCTTTCCGGTTTGCAGACGATGACCACTGGATCATCGACACGGACTATGACACCTATGCCGTGCAGTACTCCTGCCGCCTCCTGAACCTTGACGGCACCTGTGCTGATAGCTACTCCTTCATATTTGCCCGCAATCCCCACGGCCTGCCTCCAGAAGTGCAGAGAATCGTCAGGCGGAGGCAGGAGGAGCTGTGCCTGGCCCGGCAGTACAGGCTGATTGTGCACAATGGTAAGTGATGGGCAGGCAGGCGGGAGCCCGGTGGCAGCCTGCTCTCCCTGAGGGGTGGGGTGGGCAGTGAGTTTGGGTCCACCTGTCAGAAAGATGCGTTTCACCTGCATGCATGAGAAACAGGGAGCCTTGGGAGCCTCTCTGAGCCTACGTCTGGATTCTTCTTGACCAGCTATTTCAGCAGCCTCAGTATGGGGCTGATGCAGAAGGAGTGGGCAAAGGCCTTTTTCCAAAACCCTGGCACCTTTAATTAACTAAAACTGCAGGGGACACTCTTCCTTTTTTCCTGCCAATTTAGCCTAGTCTGTAGTCACATGATTTTACCCCTGGCTACACTGCTTCCCCCCAAAGCATTTTGACTGAATTAACATTGTTTGGGGCTCAGCAGCCCCAGTGATGAGTAAAAACTTAGAGACATGATTTTTAACAAAGTCATGCCCATAAGAACAATGATTTCAGCAAATGCTCCTTCTGTAGACATCAAGCCAAATTGGCTGATTTGCCTCACATGTTTTGAGAGTCCCTGGAATGATCCTTGGGTCTTTATACAAATACTACCTCCATCTGATCTTGATTTAAAAACTAGGAACATTCTGGAGAAAAAGTGTGCTGTCTACTTGAATCGACAGTCACTCCCATGGGAAACTGGGCTTCAGAATCCGAATACAGCAATGCTAAAATGCAGGCAAAGAGAGCAACACCGAGTTTTTCTGTTGGCCCTCTAACTAGCTGAGCAAAGCTACGCCAAGCAGATAGAGCCCAGACCAAAAACATAAATCAGTACGGTTCTGGTGTTTCACCCTGAAGTGGCCTGAATGATGGGCAAGGAAAGGATTTCACCACAGCCAGACTCCAAGCCAAACCCTTGGCCTACATCTTGTTTAATCCTTGGAGACCCCTTATGAAATAGATATTTTACTATCCATTCTCATCTACCCGATGAGAAAAACAGAGGCTAAGAAACGTGACAAAAGTTGCCCCAGATTCGTAGTAAGTAGGTGAGTTGGGTGCAAACTGAGGTTATTGTTGCTGCTGTGTTTGCGTGTGGTGCGGAAGCCCCCTGTGGCGCCGTCTGGTGGTACGGGGCACAGGACGCAGTGAACGTTCTGTAAAACAACTTGAAGAGCGGCTGAGGTCAGGCCCACTTGCTGAACTAGGCAGATGCACCCCCAGCCCTTTGAAATGCAGTGAGGAAAATTTAAGACAAATAGAAAGAACACTATTTCATACAGCAGACCCCACTGACCCCGGAGAAAGTCAGAGGGTCGCAGAAACAGCCTTGAGGATGTTTATGAATTACAGCTCCATCCGGCTGTGTAACCGCACAAGCAGCGCTTGAATAAGCTGAGCCCGGAGGCTGCCCTGGCATTCATAATGTACATGGAACACTGGGCCCATCTTTCTGTCACTAATGCCTTTTGTCTTCTGTTTCAGGATACTGTGACGGCAAATCAGAAGCAAACCTTTTGTAGCAACGTCGAGGATGTCAAGTTTCATTTGGAAACTTCCCGTTCTCACTCAGCCTTCAACTCTATTTATCTTAGTTTAGTTTGGCCGTCTCTCCTCCCCTTTCCCTCAGGAAACATAAAACCTTCAGTACACCCGAAAATATATGTGGGAATAAGTGAATCCATTTGCACTCAGCTGGATGTATGTTTTTACTGGTGTTTTCTAAGGAATCATTTGAGGCTTAGGATTCCAGACTTGGATTCATTAAAATGTAGTCTCCTGTTTCCTATGATTTGGGTTTTCATTTGTGTGTGTGTGTGCATGTGTGTGTGTGTGTGTGTGTGTGTGTGTGTGTGTGTGAGAGAGAGAGAGAGAGAAGTCCTGCAGACTGGTGGGTAGGATGCACTTTTAAATCCTGGGAGGAGTTCTTCCCTCCCTGGTTCTTTATGACCTTTGGCCTAATCTCCATTAATGACTCTGGCATCTCCCAACTTCCTGAAAAAGGGTGTTCCCAGTAACCCGGGAAGGCGTGACTGCCAGCCTGGATGAGGCACCATGGCTAAACCACTAGGCGAGTGAGTGTAGGCTGGGCCAGGCCAGTGAGCCCTGGGCCAGTGAAGCCGGCAGGATGGCCGCCGGCTCACCGACCTGCGACTGAGAGGCATGGGTCTGGGTTCGCTCTGGTAAACAGCGCCCCCAGCCCTTCACTCTTTCCAGCACTTAATTCACTTCTTACTTCAGATGTGGCCAAAATGCTGAAGGTGAGCAAGCCTTCAGTTTCCCTGAGGGAATTGGAATGTGGGGCCTTTGGAAGCCAGATCTGGGGGGAGGCCACAGTGCCCCTGCCCCTACCTTGACCTGGAGAGTGCAGGAAAGGGTATGATGCGTTGGGGGTGAACCCCCAACACCAGTGCTCCGCACCACCAGCAGAACTTGTGAACATTAGTGTCTAATTGCACGTAAAGTCATTTGCCTCCATTTCCCAGGAGCCTCAACTTCTCAACTTGAAAAGGAATCAGGCTCTGGCACCAGAGACTTGGAGTCAAAATCCAGGTTGGATGTGTAAGTAGCTGTGTGACTGGGCTGGGTTCAGGGCTTCTCCGAGCCTCACTGTTCTCTCGGGAAATCCGGGGAAAGAGGATCTGCCTGAAGGGATGGAGCGAGGGTTCAGTTACAGCACTTAGGGGCCATGCAGACACTAGCGGTGCCCGGCCGACAGCTGCGAAATGGGGACATGTCTGTCCCATGCGTGCGCAGATCTCTGCCGGGGTGCTGGCGTATCGAGGGAACATGGGAGGTGCCTGGGCCCCCACCCCAACGTGCTTGTTCTCCCAGCAAGGAAGGAGGAGACAGGTGACCATAAATGGGCGAGCCCCACCTGTCACCACACAGAACAGCTGACTGTCAGAGCCAGGCTCTGTTGCTTCAGTTGGACAACCCCAGAGATCCTAAGATAGCCACGCGTCACCTCAAAAGAGTTTTAATTTGTCAAATCTATGAACTAAGGATGAACAAAGAATCCCTGTCCTTTTGTTCTCGAGTTTGTGAACAGCATAAATCTTACTTCACAAGAAGCTATCCAAGAAACTCCACCAGCAATGGCAACTACTGGTACTGATTTACTCAACCACAAGTGCACGCTGAGTACCTACTGTGTGCCAGGCCCCAAGCTGCTGTGCTTTCCAGCCATTGGCCCAACTTCCACGTGATGTTAGCTCTGGTTTCTTCGCTCTCTTCTCTCCCAGAGATACTTCATAAACAGCATCTGATGAACCTCAGCATTGTATCTTCAGGCCCACGCTCCGCATCCCTGCGTCCAGCTCCCTACTCCCCAGCTGGACCTCACTGAAAGGTCACGCTTACACAAGCCTCAAAATAAAACTCTTGGCTCTCCCACCCCCCCTCTTTCCCCATTTTTGTCGCCTGCTGCACCATCCAGCCAGTGTCAGGCTACAAATCTAGAGTCGCCCTTGAATCCTCTGTTTTCCTCCCATTCTATAGCCCGTCCATCAATAAACTGTTTGCCCCACCCTCCCAAAGTACATCCCAAGGTCGTTTCTCACAGCCTCCCAAATATTGGGGTCCTCCTACATTCTCTGATTTCATGACACTACTTCTCCTAAAAAGGTCCATGGCACTTCTTATAAATGAAAAACAAAAAGTCACCTTTAATTGTTCCTGGGAAATTCCTCAAGCACTGTTGCCAGTAATGAGTGATCCAGACACCTTGCAAGTCCAGGGTAGGACCTCCAGTGGCTGTGACCCTGGAGGAATCTGAGTCTTGGGCCAGTTCCAGGACTCACTGCAGAAACCAGCAAGGTGTGGCTTTATATGCAGGTAGGACATGTAATGGCTGAACAGTTATAAATAAAATTTATTAAATTCAATCATATTACAAACACACAGAAAAAGTTCATACGTAAAGGAACCCATAACAAATCCTTTGATAAAGGATAAAATTCTTATAGTGAATGATCACCCCTGAATTTACTGGTGCCATAAATGTATTTGCATAGGTTACATTTTCTGAAAGCAGGGTGTGCTGGTGTGCTGGTCCTGGAAACCAACTCCCTTTGAAAACACACCGTGGCTTGCCAGAGGGGGACCAGCTCTGCCTCCAGAGGAAAACTAATTAGCTGTAAATAATGGACAGGTCGTTTCTCCTGAGAGAGGTATCTGTAAACATGGCTCCCTTCTCTGGGAAGAAGTAGCGGCGGAACATTTTCCTCCACTCGTTCCTAAACAGTGACATGTTGTAGAGAATGGGGTTCAGGGCTGAGTTGGCAAACGTGAAGGCCATCACCCAGAAGAAGAGGGATGGCCACATGACCAGGTCTTGCTTAAAGTTCTGGATCAAGATGAGGAGGATGGTGATGATGATGGGGCTCCACATGATGAAGAAGGAGATCATGAGCAGGAAGAGGGTGCGGAAGAGCCGGAAGTCCTGCTGGGACACGCGGATCTGGTGGCTCTCCGAGTAAGCCAGGCTCACCGTCAGCCTTCTCCTCGACGCCTTGGTGATCTGCAGGAACACAAAGCAGCCGGGCCGCGTTTACTGCAGGGGGTCGGGCAGTCTGGACCAGGCGGAGCCGGGGTGGGGGCTCCCAGGTTGCTACCTGCTGCCCCTCCTGCACTGGGGCCATTTCGTGCACAGAGAGCTCCCTTCTTAGAGGTTTGTCCACCCCGTGGGTGCACTGAAGGAATGAGGCACGTGATGGCTCCCTGAGAAGGCAGGCCGAAAATCGTCCACCTTATAAATGCAGTTGGTGAGGGGAAGTGGATGGACGGTGTAGCAGAGGGATAGGGGAACGGAACACATTGCTTTGGTCTGAATGTGTCCTCTCCCTCCCCAATTCATATGTTAAAACCCAAACCCCACCGCGATGGTATGAGGAGGTGGGGCCTGTGGGAGGTGATGAGGTTATAGGGAGGAAGCCCTCCTGAGTGGGATCAGTGTCCCTAAGAAAGAGGTGAAGGGATTACAAACTACGGCTTGGCAGCTACAGAATAGCCATGGGGAAGCAGTGAGTAATAGTGTAATAACTATGCAGGGTGCCAGGTGGGTTCTAGACTCATCGGGGAGCACTTCTTAAGTTATGTAAATGTCTAATGACTATGCTGTACATCTGAAAAACTAATAATATTGGATATCAACTGTAATTAAAGCACATTTTTTTTAATTAAAAAGAGAGGCCTGAAAGAGCTCCGTGAGCACTTCTGCCATGTGAGGACACAGTGAGAGGTCAGCAGTCTGCAACCTGGAGGAGGGCTCTTACTAGAACCCCACCGCACTGGTGCCCTGGCCTTGGACTTCCAGCCTCCACTGCTATGAAAAATGCATTTCTATTGTTTATAAGTCATGCAGTCTGTGGTATTTTGCTATGCAGTCCAAAGAGACTGAGACACAATCTTCCCTGTTGTCTCTCTCTTTTTTTTTAAAGTTAAGTATTGATTGTATAAAAACAAACTACGTTGAAGATACAAACTTAAACAATGTGATATCGCCCTGGCTGGTATGGCTCAGTGTACTGAGTGCCGACCTGCAAGCTGAAAGGCACTGAATCTGTGGGCTCGATTCCCAGTCAGGGCACATGCCTGGGTTGCCAGCCAGGTCTTCAGTAGGGGGCTTGTGGGAGGCAGTCGATCAATGTGTCTCAAACATTGATGTCTCTCTCCCTCTCTTTCTCCCTCCCTCCCTTCCCCTCTCTCTAAAAATAAATAAATGAAATCTTTAAAAAACAAAAACAAAAATGGGTTTGGGGCGGGACCTTGTATAGATGAGGAAATAGGCCCCCAAGAGAGAGCTTAGCCAAACTACTTTGAAAATAGGAGCTTTGGAAGTGTTCACTTCAGAGAGCAAACCCTGCCCCCCACCCCCAGAAGCTAAGTCTGTCGGAGAGAAGGTGGGGCTGTCATTTAAGTGTGATTCCCAGGTGCAGAGTGGCGGCCCAGAGTGGTGGCCCAGCTGGGTGGGCCCTACCTCTCTGGTGGCTGGAAAGCACCCAGTGCTCAGAGGAGCTGCCCTGGGGATACACACAGCATTCTGCCTTTATGCCTACTTCTAAGTGTCCTTTAAGCACAGCTTCAGTGGTACCCAGAGTTTGGAGAGATGGGAGGGGCAGGCGTTTGGGATGGTGAAGAGAGGACGAACTGCTGCACAGCTAGCCCAGGATGTGATGGGGCACTGTGTGTGCTACCTTGACATGCTTTGTTCCAGTCTGTGACCTCTGTCCCCAGGGAAGAGATCGAATTCAGAATGCCTTGGCCACATTCATGGTCCTCGCTAACTCCCATTTGCTCAGTCTGGCCCCGTGTCCTTCTGCTACAGCCACACAGTGGGTACTTGCCTGTCTGGAGACTTTAATGGCCACATATCTCATTAGCTGGCCTTCCTAGGCCCATTCCCTTAAGATTCTGGAATCTCAAGAGGGGAAGTAATTTGAAAGCAATTAGCGTAATTCACAGTTTGGGCAAGTTTAACTCCAAGATCACAATAGCTTAAAATAGTCCCACTAGAATACTTCTAACTAGCTAATTAAAGGATAGCTGTTTAATTGTTTTATGATTTAAATGCATTTGCTTGCTTGCTTCTGTGCAGTGGTTTAGGTCTCCCCTTGGTGACAGAGAGAGCAGGGCAACAGATGCTGAGTGAACAGAGCGCTTTCTTCCCCCCCCCCGCCCCCAGCACCAAGAACAGGAGGAATCGGGATCACGGAGCCTTCGGGAGGGCCAGGCACTGAGCTGGGCATCTGTTTTTGTAGACTGTCACATTTCATCTTCACAGCTACTCTTTAGATTGGTGCTATTATGAAACTCGCTTCAGAGACAAGGATAGTAAATCTCAGGCAATCTGAGGCACTCGTTGAAGGTTACTCCACTTACGACACATGGTCGAAGCCAACCTACTTGAGCTAAAGATGAGCCATGTCATCAAAGTCTCCAAAGGGGCTGCCATCCTCTTCAGCCCTCCCACCGTGGCCTGTTCTGCTGCGTGGGGGTGCCCAGGAGACATGACCCACCATCTCAGAATCACGTGCCCAAGATAACGTTGGCACGTCCAAGTCTGGAGGACGCTGTGTAGGATCAGTTAGAATGTGTGTTCAGGTGAATGTGGGTGAATCTGAGACTACCTTGGCCAATGGACCTGGGAGAGTAACAGCTGGGCAGGTTGGTAGGTGGGCGGGCTGCAGGGGAAATGCCACCTCCTCTGAGGAGGGGTGTCACTCTAGTCCTGAGTGCAGCCCGGTGGGCACATAAGGAATGATTTCAAAAGCAGCCTCATCACTTGTGCTGCCCACATTGCCCTGCCAAGAGGGATGGAGTCCCTTCCTTCCTGAGGGAATGATGTTTGATGAAAGTTCATACTTACGGAACACTTAAGTGCCAGACCCTGTCTATATCACTCGGTTTATCTCTTTAAATTCTCCTAACAACTCTGTGACATAGGTACTTCGAGGATCCGCATTTTACAGATGAAGAAGCTGAGGCTCAAAGAGATTAAACAACTTGCCCAGCAGTACCCAGCTGTTGCAGAGCTGGGCTTCAAACCTTGGTAGTCTGACTCCAGCCCATACTCTTAATCTTAAACTAATTCCTTCCCACCCTCTACTGTCTCTACCGATGGAAAGCCTCTGCTCAACATGTAACTCGCAGCCCTAATGCCAGGAACTCCGAGAAGGCTTCCTGGTTCATCTCCTGCTTGGCCTCTGCAGTGCTGTGTTTCAGGTGGTCACATGGCACCCACCACTTACACTGTGTGGTAGATGTTGAAGCGTCATTCTCACCTCTGAAGCCCCAGCTCCCTGGATGCTGGGCAGCCCTGTGGCTTCCATGCCTGACAATGACTATGAGCAAACAGACAGACAAAATGGGCTGACTCATGAACCAAGTGGATAAGTGGTTGGGTCTTTTATCTTAGCACTGACTGTGCTACCTCTTCCTTCTAGCCACAGTTCCCACAACATTAAGGGAGTGAGAAGGAAAATGGGCCCATTATAATGAAATGGGGCTCTTCCCCATCCCTCCTGCCCACATTAGACAACAAGACTAGTCAGTTGTTATCCAGGGCTTTAAAAGTCCCTGGCATGGTGCAGAATGCTTGATGCACTTTCAGATTAAACTAAATGTTCAATTAATTTCTGGGGACTAACTTTATCTTTTTCCTCTTTAGAAATATATTTTATTGATTATACTATTACAGTTGTCCCAATTTTTTCCTCCCCTTTATTCCCCACTGCCCTGTATCCCACCTTCCACCATCACTCCCCCACCTTAGTTCATGTCCATGGGTCGTACATGTAGGTTTTTTGGCTTTTCCATTTCCCATACTATTCTTAAACTCCCCCCGTCTGTTTCGTACCTACAATTTATGCTTCTTATTTCCTGTACCTTTCCCCCATTCTCCACCCTTCTCCTTCCCACTGATAACCCTCCACGTGCTCTCTGTTTCTGTAATTCTGTTCCTGTTCTAGTTGTTTGCTTATTTTGTTTTTGTTTTTTTATGTTCGGTTGTTGATAGTTGTGAGTTTGTTGTCATTTTACTGTTTGTATTTTTGATCTTCTTCTTTTCCTTAGATAAGTCCCTTTAACATTTCATAGAATGAGGGCTTGGTGATGATGAACTCCTTTAACTCGACCTTATCTGGGAAGCACTTTATCTGCCCTTCCATTCTAAATGATAGTAGTTTTGCTGAATAGAGCAATCTTGGATGTACGTCCTTGCCTTTCATGACTTTAAACACTTATTTCCAGCATCTTCTTGCCTGCAATGTTTCTTTTGAGAAATCAGCTGATAGTCTTAGGGAACTTCTTTGTAGATAATTGTCTCCTTTTCTCTTGCTGCTTTTAAGATTCCTTATCTTCAGTCTTGGCTAATGTAATTCTGATGTGCCTTGGTGTGTGCTTCCTTGGGTCCAAGTTCTTTGGGACTCTCTGAGCTTCCTGGAATTCCTGGAAGTCTATCTCTTTGCCAGATTGGGGAAGTTCTCCTTCATTATTTTTTCAAATGAGTTTTCGATTTGTTGCTCTTTCTCTTCACCTTCTGGCACTCCTATGATTTAGATGTTGAAACGTTTAAGGTTATCCTGGAGGATCCTAAGACTCTCCTCATTTTTTTGAATTCTTGTTTCTTCATTCTGTTGTGGTTGAATGTTTATTTCTTCCTTCTACTCCAAACCATTGATTTGAGTCCCAGTTTCCTTCCCTTCACTGTAGGTTCCCTGTGCATTTTCCTTTACTTCATTTAGCGTAGCCTTCATTTTTTTCCTCTATTTTGTGCCTATATTCAACCATTTCTGTGAGCATCCTGATTTCCACCGTTTTGAACTGTGCATCTGAAAGTCTGGCTATCTCTTCATCACTTCGTTGTATTTTTTCTGGAGCTTTGATCTGTTCTTTCATTTGGGCCTTTTTTTTTTTTTGTCTATGTGCACCAGTTACGTATAAGGGGTGGAGCCTTAGGTATTCGCCAGGGTGGGGCAACCCGCGTTGCTGAGTTGTGATGCTGTATGTTGGGGAGGGGTCCAAGAGGGAACAATGCCGCTTGCTCAGCTCTCAGCCCGCTTTCATTCATTTCCCCTGCTACCCACAAGCAGATTGGGCCCTTCTGGTGCTGATTCCCAGATGGGTGGGTTTGTGTAAGTTCTAGAACCCTGTATGTCTCTCCAATGAACTCTCCTGTGAGGCTGGGAGTTTCTCCTGCTTCCTCTACCCCCACATGTTTTTTCAGTCAGAGGTTTTGAGTCTTTATTTCCCCACACTGGAACCCTGGGTTGCAGAGTCTGTCTCACTCCCCAGTTTTTCTTCCCGGTTTATCCACATGCAAATGTAGGATTGCCCACTCTGCCAGCCACTGCCTTGCCTGCCCTGATCCTCCAGCCACCGCCTTGCTGCTAGTCTTCTCCACCTGGCTGCCCATCTCCGCCCTTCCTACCAGTCTGGATGAATATTTGTTCTTTAACTCCTTGGTTGTCTGACTTCCACATAGTTTGATTTTCTGGCAGTTCAGGTTATTTTTTTTTTTATTTTAAATGTGTTGCTGTCCTCCTTTTGGTTGTGCAAAGAAGCACAGTGTATCTACCTATACCTCCATCTTGGCCAGAAGTCTGAGGATTAACTTCAATACTTAAAATGCCTATAGGGTAGGTTCTGCCATTATCTCATTTAGGGGCAGTAGACTGAGGCCCTGAGAGGTGAAGTGACTTGTGCAAAGCCTTGCAGCCAAGTGAGGGACGTGTACGTCAGGGGAAGGCCCCTGAGTTCTTCACCAGGTGCACTGCTGCAGGGACAGAGGACTGCACTCCAAGAATGGGATCCACAGCCATCTGCCTCAGTCACTGAGCACTTGATAAAATGCACCTGCTTGTGTTGTAAGCATGAGGTCTGAGTGGGGACATGAGCAGAACAAGGACAATGGATCAGGTATGGAAGGTCACCAGAGCAGAAAGCCCTGAGTGCCCAGCAATGGGAAAAACTGGAAAAACTAGGACCTCACCCCCAGGGTAATCCTTGCTGCCCCAGTTTATCACTGGTCATGTGGTTTGGACCCCCTGACGTTTCCTCTTTAAAGATAACATCTGGGCCTCAGTTGTATTTCAGCTCCAGGCCCAGAAAAATAGTGAAACCAGACAAATGATGCTATGGCTGCCTGAGGACTAGCTACACTGACTAATGACCCCCTGCCCTGGTGCTGACCAATCATCAAAGACCATGACCCTGAGAGAGCACAGCTGGAAAGCAGTTGGTGAATAGTCTATTGAGATCCTCCCCTGGGACCTCTCTCTCCTCAGAGTTCCATGTATAAGAGAGAAATCAAAACCCTCAGGACAAAGGACCCACATATACTCTCCCTCTCAGGAGCACACTCATGTCTTTCCCTTCCCCTTCTTCTTCCCCCACAGGTGTGTCTTCTAAACTCTAAGGGACCCCACAAGACTTGCAAGCAGCAGATCAGTGGGCAGCGACAGCTCATCCTGGGCTACCACCCTGAACCTGTCTCCAAGGCCCCCATTCTCTGACTTACCAGTGAGCCAAGCGGCCCAGCTTGGGCTCTCCTGTTGCTTCTTCTATGCTAAGCCCTTCCTTGTTTCACTGTCCTGAGTGCTCTTTTGCTGTGGCCAATAAATTCTTGCTTTGCTGCACTTTATCTCTTGACTGAAATCTTTCCTTCAAGAAGACAAGAACAGAGGTCTCCTCATCTCATCCGTAACACTTACGCTCAGCTTCAGACCCTCTGACACTGTGGGCCTGAGTGGGGCCCAGAAAGCCAAGCTTTTCATAAACTCTCCAGGTGATTCTTGCTCACTCAAGTATGAGAACTACTGGTCTAGGATGAGGCTTGATGTTTCCCCCAGACCTTTGAGGAGAGCCAGCTTTTAAACGGAGACTCGCTGCCTTCATCCGAAGGCCGTGGGGGAACCTTCTCTCCACCTCAGACCCTTTGCTGCTCCATGCCACCAGACCGTGGCTGCTGGCAGGTGGGTGCAGGCAGCAGGTGCTCCCCTCGGACACAGCTCAGGTCCCTGGATGTTGGGTCTCCTTGAGGGCTGCTGGGTCAATCAGCAACCCCTATTAGAATCATCAGACAATAGTTTCCGTCTTTCCAGAGGGCCCACCTCCCTTTCCATCATCAGCAAATGGGCCTCAAAGCTGGGAAATGAGGGTCAGACATGGAGAAAGGGCTACGTGTTCACGGCCTAGACCCTCACGTTTCGCTGAAACAAAGTTTGTTTCTTAGTTAAGCTCTGAGAAAGAAAAACGTTTTCCAACTTTAAGCCATAACTCACTCCCATTCAATAAATATGTACTGAGTGCCTACTATGTGCTAAGAATTCTTATAGGTGCTGGATCCTTGCCCTGTCCACCCTGCACTTCCGTTCTAGTGTACAGTAGGGAATGGGGAGGAGGAACAAGAATCATACAAACTGTCACAAAGGGTGGAAGCTTCTCATTTTGCCATGGCAATGGTTGCTGGGTGACAACGTAAACTAAGCCCCATCGGCTAGCTTTGCAGCCTGACTGAAGGTACTTGGGAGTGGCTAGGAGACTATTGCCCTGGGAAACTGTTGATTGGAAAAAGCCACGAAAGCTGTGTAGCATGGCTGAGTCAGGAGGGAAGAGAGAGCAGGGAAGGCAGAGGGGTGGATAAGGCCACGCCCCTGAGCACTTGAATCCGCCCTGGAAGGGGAGACCCCAGGTGACCTCTGCTCTCAGTCTCCGACCGGGGCAGAACCAGTAAGTAGTTGGAGACTTTAGAGCAGTTTCCCAAAGGAGATTCATGGAGCACCAGCCCAGAGAGATGCTCTGTGGGGAACAGAGTCTTGTTGCCAGATTTAGCATTGCTGCCTACTCTTCTCCCTTTTGAGGGAGGTTCCCGAAATACATTAACATAAGAAAGGCTCTGAGATGTCCTGCAGCAAAGAAATCTACTCAACTTTGACTGGCTTAGCATTTCCCAAACTCACTTGACCACAGAACCCTTTCTAATATCTAACATCCCCTGGAGCTCTAAAGAGGGCTTTAGGGGGGACTCTGCTGTGGAGGAATAAAAGGTCAGGGTGACTTGTAGGAGACACTTCTCGGGCCTTGAGATGGAACCTGAGTTAGAGGCGGTGGCCACAGGTGAAAGGTAGGACTGGTGGGAAAGGGGTAGGGGGGGTGGCTTTGTGTTCCAAGGCTTCAAGTGATTTGCTAATTGTCTCTACGAACATGGCTAATTAACATTGGTATGCTTATGC
>PVKM010028282.1:7854-18475 GCA_004027735.1 Carollia perspicillata
TTGCTTCCTTATGCTCCAAATCCTTGATTTGATTCTTGGATTCATCCACTTTACTGTTGTTTCCCCATAAATTATTATTTATTTCAGTGTATCCTTCATTTCTGACTGAATCTTTTTTATGCTGTTGAGGTACTCACTAAGTTCCTTGAGCATTCTTATACCAGTGTTTTGAACTCTGCATCTGAAAGGTTGCTTATCTCAATTTTGTTTAGTTCTTTTTCTGGAGTTTTGATCTGTTCTTTCATTTGGGCCATGTTTCTTTGTCTCTTCATTTTGGCAGTGTCCCTGTGTTTCCTTTGTCTCTTCATTTTGGCAGCCTCCCTGTGTTTGTTTCTGTGTATTTGGTAGAGCTACTTTGACTCTGTGCCTTGGTAATGTGGCCTAATGTAGTAGGTGTCCTGTAGGGTCCAGTGCCACAGCCTCCCCTATCACCCAAAGTGGGTATTTGAGGTGTGCCCTCTGTGTGGACTGAGTACACCATCCTCTTGTAGTTGAGCTTTGATTGCTGTTGGCGGATCAATGGGAGGGATTTACTCAGGCCAGTCAGCTGAAGGATTTTCTGTGACCATTGACTACCAATCTCTGCCCTCTGTGGAGGACCAGCTGTGAGGGGCCCACTCCATGGAGCAGCGTTTACTTCAGTAGGGCCCTGGTGCCCACCTGTGTTCTATCTGGACCCACTTGGCATAAACTATAAAGTGGTTGGCTGCTTCTTGTGGTGGGCTTGGAGATGCCCTAGTGAGGTCAGGCTGTGAATGAAGTCCATCTTCTCCTACTGCCAGGGTTGGGGCTACTTAGCAAAGTATGGGTAGTTGCTGAGGCCACCTGCTAGTTGTTTGAGAGGATTTAGGATGATCAGAGGCATGTGCCAAGACAAATCATTCGTACAGAAAAACCATTGTTAACCACTTGGGTGGGCCTATAATTTGGGTAGGGCTGAGTCTCAGGGGATCACCAGGGTGGGGTACAAATGTGAGCTAGGTTGGTGGAGTCTCAGGTATGGTAGCTGCTCTACTCTGTGGCTCTGTGTGGGGAGGGCTCAAAGAGGAACAGTGGTCTCTGTCTATCTTTCTGTCTGGGAAAAAGTTGTCCCCCCAGCTCTCACCTTGATGCCAGACAGTTCAGTTCCTCCCAGTAAGCCACTGGTGCCTTTCAAGTTGCTACCCTGGTGTTGGAGCTCAGAGGGAGTGAGTCTGTGTAAGTCTGTGTACAGGCCCTTTTAGAGGAAACTGCCTGGGAATCCAACAGTGTCTTCCACCAGCTCAATCTCCACTGGTTTTCTCAGCTACAAGTTGTGGGGACTTACCTTCCTGGCAGTGGAACCCTAGGCTGGGGGGCGGGGCCTGGTGTGGGACTCAGACTCCTTGCTCCTGGGATATTCCTCCTGAATTTTTATCCATCATGCGTGTATGTAGGATCAACCTGTTCTGCATCTCTGCCCCACCTACCAGTCTGGATGGGTGTGGTTTAATCTTTAATTTCATTGTTGTCTAATTTCCATTCAACTCTATTTCTGATGGTTCCAAGTAATGGTTGTTCTGTAGTTTAGCTGTAATTTTGATGTGATTGTGGAAGGATGCAAGCCGTGTTTACCTAGGGCACAATCTTGGAGATATAACTCTCATATCATTTTTTATTAATTTCTTTTTATTTAAGATTTTATTTATTTATTTTTAGAGAGAGAGGAAGGGAAGGAGAAAGAGGGAGAGAAACATCAAGTGTGGTTGCCTCTCATGCACCCCCTACTGGGGACCTGACCCACAACTCATGCATGTGCCCTGACTGGGAATCAAAATCATGACCCTTTGGTTCACAGGCCAGCACTCATTCCACTGAGTCACACTAGCCAGGTCCATTCTTCATTAATTTCATGTTGGAGAAATTTCACACTATAGCAGTAGTATCCAAGCTTCCATAGCTAGTAGATTTCAGCACTAAGATTCAAACCTCTGTCTACAGTCCACTTCCAGGGTCCAGGCAGTTAGAAATGAGCAGAACAAGGACAATAGACCATGTACAGAAGATTACCAGGGTGGAAAGCCCCAGGTGCCTTGCAAAGGGCAAAACTCTGCAAACAAGGACCTTGCCTCTAGGGTAACCTTACCTCCCCTAGCAAATCCACTGGTCTGTCTTAATATTTTATCTGTTTTATAGGTATATAAAACAATGTCTAGTGTAGAGTCTGGTACTGAGTAGGTATTTAATAATTTTTCATTAAACGATATAATGAATATGATGCCCCATTTCTAACCCTTTATTTATCCAATATTGTCAGGTAAATGAGATGTTTCACTTATGAAGTTCCTAGATAACTGAGCTCCAGAAAGTTTATATTTTAATATTTTATATATTTTCATAGAATAGGTCAAATGGTTTGCATGCATTTCAGAACACAGCAGAGTTACTGTAATTTAACCTTTTGTTGATATTTAAAAATCTATGGCAAAAAGAGTGAGCATAAGAGTCAGAATACTTGGTTGTTGCAGTAATTTAATTTCTTAACTGTGTCTGATAAGCTTTCTAAACTTCAGTTTCATCATTTATAATATGATAATAATAGCTGCCCTTCAGCTCATATGCTGTTGTGAGATTCAAAGAATATAATGTATGGGCTCACTATCTGGTAGTTGTAACGCTACCTACAAATGAAAGATAAAGGTGATACAAAGCTTATGATTTGGAAAGATGATGAATACAATACATATGAACTGATTCCTACCAGTGGGTATTTAGGGAACAGAGAAGGAACATACTAATGTGAGAATGGCCAAGCTTTACTAACATTAGCTTTGCCTGTCATTAGTTGAGGATAATTTTACATTTCTGATATTGAAGAGTGGACCTTTCTCAAAATTGGAATTTTGCAAGTCCTCTTACTCTGGATTGCTGAGAATTACTGGTGTTTTAGATGTTTATGAGCCAAGGATAACAAGTGTTTTCCAAAAACTCTGGTGTCCTTGGTACTAAAAATGTACTTCAAAATACATACACCCTCAGTTACCTGGGGACCCTTGGGACAATGAAGAAAGAACAGATAAAATTAGTTCTGTGTCAGCTGATGTTCCTCAAGTTGGCCAGGGTGTTTATTGTTGTTGTTATTGTTGTTTTTCACCAAGGCCTAGCAACATTTAACTTTTAGTTCTCTTGACTTCCCAAATCACAAACAAAATGGAGTAATTTATTTACTTTTCTGATGTCTTACTTGATAGAGGAATTTTAAGATTAATGAGAGAATTCTCATTTTGTCAGTGTCCATATTTTTGTTCATAAATCAGTTGATATCAACATTTTTGGTGAGAATTCTTTTGCAAAACTCAAATGTATGGCAGGAAAATACATTATCTACATGGCAAATAGATGGTCTGGATGGACCTTTCTCAATAGATGTAGTCTCCCTGACTTCTTATTCTCTGATGGTTGGAAGGTAAAGCCCCAGAGTGCTTTATTTAAGCAGTCAAATGTCAGTAGTTCTTTCTGCCCCACTAGCCTCCAGATGCCATTTTCCTGGTTACGAATATTGGTCAGTTCCAGCAACTGATTCTTTAGTTAGTACTCACCAAAATGCAGGCCGAAGCAGAGGCTGTGTAAAGGAACAGTCAAACCTGTTTTCCTGTAGTAAGGTAGTTGTAAAATTTGTTATTAGTAGAAAGGAAAAAGAAACCTGGATGGAATCAATGTGTGTAGTCAAAACTGATGAAATATTTTAAACTTTTTCATAACCAACCAATCATTAATTTCACAGCCTGTTTTATGTGCCAATCTTGGTTCTTTCCAACCAACCTCCATCCCTTTTCAAATACACCATCCCCTCTGTATGGAATGCACTACTTGTGCTTTGTTCACTAAGTAAAATACTAATTCTGCGAATGCAGCTTCTACTAACTCTTCTTTCTTTTTGTTTTATTTTTCCTTGTTTTTTATTAAATTTATTGGAGTGACAATTGTTAATAAAATTATGTAAGTTTCAAGTGTACAATTCTGTAATACATCATCTATATATTTCATTGTTTATAACCAGAAGTCAAAATTCCTTTTGTCACCATATATTTGACCCCCCTTTATCCACTACTACTTCCCCTAACACCCCCTTTTCCTCTAATAACCACATACTGTTTTCTAGGTCTATGAGCTTTTCTTGTTTATCTATTTGTACTATTTGTTTACTTGTTGTATTCAATGTTATATCCCACATATGAATGAAATCACATAGTTCTTGACTTTTTCCTAACTCTTCTTGCATCTTAGGAGTTTAATTTAACATTTGTAGGCTGTTCACATTTCTCTTACTGTAAAGATTATTGTAATCTTATTATTTTGTCTTCTGACGACATTATATAACAGCAGTTACTCTCTTTTACCTAATTGTTTATACATCTTCTCCTAGGTCCTATATTTAAAAACTCATTTACTCCCCTCTGTTTCTCTTTTTCTTTCAACATTTACTTAATGCCTACCAGAACCAGACATTGTATGAGTAGTTTTGCACACATTATCTCATTTAAATGGCCAAGCAGACCGGTGAGTCATTATTTATATTTTACAGAGAACTAAATTGAGGTCCAGGGAAATCAAGTATCTTCCTCCAAGTCTATCTAGTAAGAGGCAGGGCAAGGATTTGAATACAAAATGTGGAACTACAAAGCCTCATTCTTTCTCTATAGTTTCCACTGATTCTTCTATGCATGCTCTATCTCAATCTTTTGGCCCCTATGTGAGGCTTTCTTAGAGTCAGAAAAGAACTTTGGCTTCTTAGTGCTCTGGGTCCCTAACAGTGTGACTCCCTAAGGGTAAATCACTCAAAAGAGTCCTTGGAAAAGACTTAGAGAAGGTATCTATGAAATCATTGAAATGAAGGCTTACACTTCTCCTCCTCCAATCACAAATATTTCCACCCTCTCTAGGGAAGACAGTGACACCACAGGCAATGTTGAACTTTTCTTGAAGCAGTCACTATCTTGTTAGATCCTTAGTGGGACCTAGGCTTGAGTTTCTATTTCTATGTACCTTTTTCATTTTTTCCCTTTCTTTGTATTTTCTTCTCATCTTCTTTTCTCTCTTCCTCACCACCTTCCTTTTACCTCCCCCTCTTCTTCTGCTTCTTCTTCCCCCTTCTCCCTCTTCTCTCCCTCCTCCTCTTCCTCCTCCTCCTTTCTCCTTTCTTCTCCTTTCCTTCTGTTCTTCCTCTTTCTCCTCGCTTTCCCTCCCCCTCCCTCACTTCCTCCCTCTCCCTCACTTTTCTCACTCTCTGTCTGTCTTTAATCTTGTCAAAAATATATAAGTGCTTTGGTAAGATCTACCCTGTAATCATCTTGATAAGTACCTTTTGAATTTTCAAGATATCAAATCAGAATAGCACTCAGAATGAGAGCACAGTGCATTTGTGTGTCTGACCTGCAGATTAAATTCAGTTTTCAAATGTTATCACAGGTGTCCTTTTCTAGAACTATTTAGGGAAAAAAATCTGAATAATTTGATTAAAGCTCCTTACTTAAGTGGAGCACTTGATAAATAAAAAACATTAAAGACAGTTCTTAAGTGCTACACCATAAAGATTTTAGCAGTAACTTTAGCCTTCATCAGCTCTTCCCACATTCCACATGATTTTGGGAGAATGCACACCATTCAAACAGCTCTTATTTACCAAGTAACTAAAATTGGCTAGATGCTTCATATATATAATTTTGGATTCCCATGGACTTGCAAAGGTAAATGGTATGATTTCCATTTTACAAAAGAAGAAACAGATTCAGAGACATTACACTATTTCTGACACTTAGTAAGTCACATTGCTGGGATTTGTAGCCCAGCCCTTCTGACTCTTAAATCTGTGTTCCTGCCACCATGCCATACTTCTTTGCCAATTAACAAATAGGTAAGACTAGGTAATAGAAGTTTCACAGTCCATGACTGATAGTTTTTTCATCTCTGTGCTGAATATTAATTTATTGAAAGATTACTTCATCATCCCTACCCATCATTTTATATATGAAGAAATTTAAGCTCAAAGGAAAGCAATGACTTGTCCAAAGCCTCATGATGAGCCATTGAAGTCAAACCATGGCCTACACTTCCTTGCCCCAGTCCAGAACTCTCCTACATTCTCTTATATTATTTCTGCTTCATGTGTATTTATCTCCCACTAAATTGCAAGCTCCTAAAAGGCAAGTGCTATGATTAATCTTTCTCTACTACAGACTTCAACACAGGGGTGGACCCCACTGCGGTTTCAGTAAGTTTTTGTGTTTTTACTAAGAGAGATACTTTCCCTGACACTATTTGAAGAGCAGATTACCTAATTACAACATATAGTGAACAGGCAACCACTTGTCGTGAATGCTGACTGTATAAATTGGGAACTATTCAATAGAATGTGCTGGTAAGACCCCTTTTGGTTTTCTCTCTGAAGTATTACAGAGTCTAACCCCCTTGTTGTGTAAATGGGGATACTGAAACCCAGAGAGAGGAAAGGCTTTGTCTCAAGGTCATGGGGAAGTTTATAACAGATCTGTGATTATTTTAATGTAACATATACATTAGAGTAGGTAATACATGCATGTAGTACAAAGTTTTAAACTCACAAAAGCTTAAAGAGTGAAAAATAATTCCGTCCCTCCCATTCATCAGACATACAGTTTTGTTTCTCTGAGGCAACCAGTAAGAATTTCTTGTGTACTCTTGTAGACATAGTATATGTATGCATTTATAAACATGTGCAGAAAATATAGCAATTGTATTCACAGAAATAGTGCGTAGTTTTACATCTTGTTTTTTTCCACTTTACAATGTATCTTGGATATTGTTCCACTTCAGTATGTATAGAACTGCTTCATTTTTAATGGATACATTGTATGACTATATCTATTAATGGGCATTTATGTTGCAGTCTTTTGCTATTATAAACAATGTTGCAATGAATTTTCTTGTATATATGTCATGTTACACATGTGCAAATGTGTTAGGTCAAAGCAATGCAAATTTAATTTTGCAATTTTTGCCAAATTGTTCTCCACAAAGGTTGTAAGATTATTATTAAGCAAAATTTGGATTTGATAATATTCATACTATTACTGTTTATTTTAGAAAGAATTATTGTCTTGAACTTACAGAAGTGCCCAACAGTTTCTTTAAGTGATCGATCCCAAATATATATATTTATATACACATATATATGATAACTTATTTTAAAGAAATGTGATTTATACACTACTGTTCGGGAACACATCTGAGTAAAGCAAGAGAACATGGCAATATGTTTCTAAAATGCAATTGAATCTATACAAGCTGTGCTTCCGATTATATTATCAAACCCCAGAGATATGCTCAGATGAAAGTGTAGGGAAAAGAAGAACAAGGGAGTCAGACCTAGCTAGAAGGAACTAAACCTACCACAAGGGCAGAGCCAGTGCTGTGGAGGTAAATTGTGTTTGTTTGCCAGGAGGTGGGGAGCAGCTGGGAGAACTAATATTTGTTTGATAATTTCCATGTTGTAGATATTCCTATCAGGACCAATTTCAAGTTACCAATATGATAACATTGAATGTGAAGTTAAAGAGATGCCCAAAATCAGTTTTTATGAGTCACTACAAGCCAAGTACAGCAGAACACTGGACAGAACCTAACAGAAGGCAGGTTGGGAACATAAAACTGGGGTCTGACCAAATGTCAAATAACTTTAACATAAGTGAGGTGGTTATTCCTCATAGAGTTTTCCTTGATAAAATTGGAGCCTGTAGTTTTCTTGGATGGTCTTTCCAAATCCCATCTGAAGAATGTTACCTGGTGTTCCCCACACTGCTCATCTGAATGGCTTCAACCCCACTAGTCTCCAGCAGAGAAAAATATTTTTTTAAAAGCAAGGGGCTTTGTGGATTGTCAAATGCTATTGTAATGTCAAACATTCATCCTGTTAATCCAGTGTCAGCTGCAAAACTCCATAAGCAGTCAACTCCACTGCAAGTGCAACACCAGCAGTTCTCACATTAAATGCAATAGGGGAACATTGAAAACATCACAGTGCCTACACTTTATCCCAGTCCATTGAATCAGGAATACCTTGAGTGACACCAGCTCCCCAGATGATTCTGACTTGCAGCCAATGTGAAGAATTACTGCCTGGCACTACCTGATTCTACAATCCAGTCAACTTTTCCTACCACTTTCCCTCCCTTATCTTATGCCAACCACACTGGCCACTTTGCTATTCCAAAACCACACCAAATTTATTCATGACTTTATTTATTTTTAATATATTTTATTGATTATGCTATTATGGTTGTCAAATTCCCCACACCTTTATTGTCCTCCACCGTGAACCACACCTCCCACCAGCATTCTTCCTCTTTAGTTCATGTCCATGGGTCATACATATAAGTTCTTTGCCTTCTCCATTTCCTATATTATTCTTAACCTATATTATTCTTAACCTCATCTATTTTGTGCTTATCAATTTGTACTTCTTAATCCCTGTACCTTTTCCCCCATGCTACCCTTTCCCCTCCACACTGATAACCCTCCATGTAATTTCCATTTCTGTGATTCTGTTCATTTTCTAGTTGTTTGCTTATTTTTTTTTTGTTTTGGGGGGGTTCAGTTGTTGATAGTTGTAAGTATGTTATCATTTTACTGTTCATATTTTTTTACCTCCTTTTCCTTAGATAAGTCCCTTTAACATTTCTTATAATAAGGAGTTGGTGATGATGAACTCCTTCAACTTGACCTTATCTGAGAAGCACTTTGTCTGCCCTTCCATTCCAAATGAAAGCTTTGCTGGATAGAGCAATCTTGGATGTAGGTCCTTGCCTTTCATGACTTTGAATACTTCTTTCCAGCCTCTTCTTCCCTGCAAGGTTTCTTTTGAGAAATCAGCTGGTAATCTAATGGGAACTCCATTGTAGGTAAGTCTTTCCATTTCTCTTGCTGCTTTTAAGATTCTCTCTTTATCTTTCATCTTGGGTAATGTAATTATGATGTGCTTGGTGTATGCTTTTTTGGGTCCAACTTCTTTGAGACTCTCTGAGCTTGCTGGACTTCCTGGAAGTCTATTTCCTTTGCCAGATTGGGGAAGTTCTCCTTCATCATGTTTTCAAATAAGTTTTCAATTTCTTGCTCTTCCTCTTCTCCTTCTGGCACCCTTATGATTCAGATGTTGGAATATTTAAAGTTGTCCCAAAGGATCCTAACCCTCTCCTCATTTTTTTAAATTCTTGTTTCTTTATTATTCTGGTTCAATGTTTATTTCTTCCTTCTGGTCCAAAACATTGATTTGAGTCCTAGTTTCCTTCCCATCACTGTTGGTTCCTTGTGCATTTTCCTTTATTTCACTTTTCATAGCCCTCACTTTTTCTTCTGTTTTGCAACCATACTCAACCTTTTCTGTGAGCATCCTGATTACCAGTGTTTTGAACCCTGCACCTGATAGGTTGGCTATCTCATCATCATTTAATTATATTTTTTCTGGAGCTTTGATCTATTCTTTCATTTGGGCCATATTCTTTTGTCTTGGCATGCCTGTTATGTAGTAAGGGGCAGAGCCTTAGGTATTTGCTGTGGTGGGGCAACCCACATCTCTGCATTGTGGCACTGTATGTGGGGGAGGGGCCTGAGAGGGAGCAATGCAGCTTGCTTAGCTCTCAGCTGACTATCAGTCACTTCCCCCCACTACCCTATAGCAAATTGGTCCCTTCTGGTGCTGATTCCCAGGTGGGTGGTTTTGTGTACATTCTAGGACCCTGTGGGTCTCTCCAACAAACTCTCCTGCCAGGCTGCGAGTTTCTCCCACTGCCACAACACCCACAGGGTTTTTCAGTCAGAGGTTTTGAGGTTTTATTTCCTTGGGCTGTAATCCTGGGTTGTGTGGTCTGTCTCTCTCCCGAGTTGTTCCTCCCAGTGTATCCACACACAAATATAGGACCACCCATTCCTTCAGCCACCACTTTGCCATGAGTCCTCTCCACCCAAGCTGCCCATCTTTGCCCCTCCTACTGGTCTGGATGATTGTTTCTTCTTTAACTCCTTTGTTGTTGCACTTTCATACAGTTTGTTTTTCTGGCATTTCTGGTTATTTCTTGTTTTTAAATTTGTTGTTGCCCTTCTTTTGGTTGTGTGAGGAGGCACAATATATCTACCTATGCCTCCATCTTGGCCAGAAGTTTTCTCATTCACAATTTTAAGCAATTACATTTGGTGTTCCTTCTTTGGGAATGTTCCTCCCCTAGCTCTTTTAAGTCCAGTTTTGTTGTTCAGGTCTCAGCTCAAATGCCACCTCATCAGAGAATCTTTCCAAACTCTACCTAAATTAACTACCCCATTCTATCACAGTGCTCTGTTTCATTTCCTTAATTGCATGTATCACCATCTGAAAACAACTAGTTTATTTTTATAACTTATTTATTACTTGTCTGTTTTTACCAAAAGATCAACCAACTTGAAGGCAAAGCCTTTGACTATATTATTCACTGGTTTCCTAAAATTCTGCCTGAACCATAGTAGGTATTCACTCAAAGACTATTTTTTAAATCAGGGGTCCCCAACCCCTGGAGCCATGGACTGGTACTGGTCTGTGACCTGATAGGAACTGGGCCACACAACAGGAGGTGAGTGGTGGGTAAGCAAGTGAGCAAGC
>PVKM010028283.1:0-18520 GCA_004027735.1 Carollia perspicillata
TTAATGTATATATAGGAGGACTTTATATTCTTGTATCTGAACTATAGTTTAGACTGTAGTTGACAAATATATTGAATAAGAGCCAGTATAAAGAAACCCTGGAATGATTTTGGTGGGGAAGTGATATATCATCACCTCTCCCCAACTAAAAGATATTAAGGAAATAAAGAAATGTTCTGGTATAAGGAAATGGAATTTTCATTTGATACTTACAAAATTAATTTGAGCATTAAATTATTAAACTATATTTTGGACAAATGTAATCTGCACCATGGGGCTATTGTTTTTTATGTCATTATGAAGGCAGCTTAGAGTTTTTTAATAAGTTTAAATGCCAAATTAGGTATCAAATTGTACTTGACAGCTTGAGTATTAGAGTGAATTTTTAATTTAATAGTACCTCTTGAATGTTTTAATTGTTATCTTAAATTTCTGGCAATCAAATTCAAAATGAACACAATCTTGGCAGTGAAAATTTTGAAGAACAAAGCGATATATGATTTTTCAATTGTTGTGCACCAGAAATTATGATTTTATGAGAGAGAGGTTCTGAAATAGTCCTTTATGAAATATTTTCTCATATTCTGTAGGTAGACATTTTGATAAACATCATAAGATCAGTTACCCAAAAAAGATTTATTTGAGATTTTTTGTTAATATTTGAAAGGCAGTAAAATGTTCTTTAATAAAATTTACTCAATATTAAAATTTTGTGAGAGAACTAGTTTTATATCATCACATAAGCTAGAAAAAGTACTTGAAATAATTTCTTAATGCCAAATTAATTTTTTATTAAGTTCCTTTATTTTAAAATGCTGAAGTTTAAAAATAAAGGCCATCTTTATGTGTATTTGTATTCACTTCATGGTGCTGCTGTAACAAATTAAAACAACAAAATTAACAGAAAAATGAACAGCATATATATTCCCTCATAATTCTGGAGGCTAGTAGTACATCGTCCTGAACCAAGGTGTCATCAGGACCGTGTTTTCTTTGAAGACTCTAGGGGAGAATGTGTTCCATGCTTTTCTCTTAGCTCTGATGTTGTCAACAACCCTTAAGAGGTCCAATCTCTGAAATCACTTAGTTTCAACTCTGTGTATTTGTCTGTGTCAACTCTCTCCTAAAGAGCCCAGTCATATTGGATTGGGTCCCACTCTAATTGAATATGTCCTTATCTTCATTTGATTACATGTACAGAGAAGACCCAATTTCCCAAGAAGATTACCGTTACTGGGGCTGAGGATTTGTGCTTGAACATAGCTTACTGGCTGACACAGCTCAACCCGTAACACTGTTCAGTAGTTGAACAGAAATAGCCTAAGATAGAAGTTGGAAAAGGGACCTCAGGCATATTAGCAACTACGATCCTTTCTGAGGATCATAGGATCCTTTCAAAGCCTTGTCTTTGGGTCTTCTGCTTGCACATTAATTACGTACAGTAATTATAACTTCAGATTATTTGTGATTTAAGAACCTTGTAATTTCTCTTTGAAACATTTTTGTTGACTTATTATTTCAGAAGTCTTTTCAGTAAATCTCAATCAGAAACCATAAACAAATTGACAGTAGGTTTGGCAGTTTATACTTCAGTTGCTGAAATAGCGAATGACAGTCTTTTATTGCATCTTAAAAAACTTTTGCGGTCAATTTTTTTTGTATCTTTACAGCAATTTTACATTAACAAGTTGTTTAAATGTGAAATAATAATAATAATAATAATAATAATAATAATAATAATAATGTTAAAAGCTAAGTTAAGTGCTTTACCTCATTTATTCCTTACAAGGACTCAGTAAGGTGAAGACTACTGTTATTCTTCTTTCTACACAGACCAAACTGAGGCTTTAGACACAGGCTACCTGTCCAAGAGCTGTACCATAGTTGGGCAAACTGGCTTTGAACCTGGCCGTCTGATCCTGCAAAGAAGCGGTCACTCTCTCTTCTGCTTATTGTTTTCTTTTTCTATTCAAGACACAGGAGATTGTTCATCAGTATGATTTTTAAATTATACTTTTCTATTTTGAGATTTTCGTCAATACACAGGCAATTGAGAGAAATAATTCAGAGGGATTCTTTGTATCCTTTTCTCAGATTTCCCTGCTAGTAACATATTGCAAAACTGTCATATTTTATCTCAACCAATACACTGACATTAATGCTGTCAAGATACACCACATTTCCATCACCACAAAAAAATCGCTCCTGTTGCCCTTCTAGAAACACTTACCCTCTCTCCTTCCACACACCTTCCTTAGAATGACTCATTGAGGCGAACCCTGACAGCCACGAATCTCATCTCCACTTCTTTGTCATTTCAAGAATATCGTATAACTGGAATCATGCAGCATGTAATCTTTGGGGATTGATTTTTTTCACTCAGCATAATTCTCTGGACAGTCATTTACATTGTAATGTGCATCAGTAGTTTGTTCATGTTATTGCCGATTAGTATTCCATAGTATGAGTGTATGACAGTTTAATATTCACCTGTGGAAGGACATTTGGGTTGTTTCCAGTTGGGGCTATTATGAATAAAGCCACTATGAACGTTAATAGACAGTTTTTATGCGAAGATAAGTTTTCATTTCTCTGGGATAAATCCCAAGAGAGTGATTGTGGTATCATAAGCATTTGCATATTTAGTTTTATAAATGAAACTGCCAAACTGTCTTGAAATATAATTTTTTATACCTTGTTTTATATTCTTTGTATGTACATATTTAACATTTGGAAATTATACCTCCCCAAAATGACACTAAACATTCAGTATCAAATGCAGCTTGTAATGGTTCTGAGGCATGGATGTGAGTCTGCTATTACATAAGGGCTATTTTTCTGGAATGAGTCACTTACTAGTAGATGAGCTTTGCAGTTGTCCAGTGTTCCCCTCCCAAGGAGATTTTATTTTTTTCTCTGCTCAACCCTATCTATGTTAATATACATTCTGGGCAGTTTAATGGTCATTAATAAAATAATGTGCTTTTATATTTATAAAGGCCTACCCATAATAGTATTTTATCCTCAGTTAAGCCCTTCAACTGTTCAGTGATTGAATGCTTGAGAGTTCAGTATTAAGTCTGTGTCTAAATACAGGTGCTATTTTATTGCAGTGGCTATTCACGCAAGTGCCATTACCTTGCTGTTCTACCTTAAAATTTCTTTGTAGATTGTTTCTTCACACAGACAGTCCTTGTGATAAATGCACATCTCTAGACAGTGGTTAGAGTATTGGTTTTTCAGGAGAACACTATCAAGTACATTTATTTCTTAACCTTTGTACATACTGTCTCAACTTTCATGTTCAAGGCTATTGCATTTTTTCTGTCATATTTTTCGATATTGTATGGTTGTATCTGGCATTGCTGTTTGGTAAGTTCTAGTGTTTCATTTTTTTCTCATCTTCAATTGTTGTTTCTTTTGTGATTAATTTTTCAAGTATGTCTTTGTGGGTTTATTTTGCTTTCATAGTTCTCTTGATCTCTGTGATTTCTTGGGTTACCCATAGTTCAAGAAAGAATTTTTTACAATAGCTAAGTATATATTTACATAGATGAAGCTCAGAAAAGAATACAGTTTTTAAAAGTACTTTATGCATTGAACTTCCAAATAGGTAATAGATTTATACTATCATATTTTATGAGACTTCAAAGGTTAATTTAATTTTTTAAGGTTTCAATTATTTATTTTTAGAGAGAGGGGAAAGAAGGGTAGGAGAGGGAGAGAAACATCAATGTGTGGTTGCCTCTTGCATGCCCACTACTGGGGACCTGGCCCACAACCCAGGCATGTGCCCTGACTGGGAATCAAACCAGTGATCCCCTGGGTTTGCAGGCCTGCACTCAATCCACTGAGCCACACCAGACAGGGCCAAAAGTTAAATTTTAAAAAATAAAAAATAAGTGCTAATAAAACAAGATTTCTTTTTGAACAACCAGCAGTTAACTACCATTTTTAACAGCTACAAATAGTAGATGTGATTTTCATGTGATCACCTGATGCTTGTCGTATCTTATGCTGAAATTACCCAATGAAAATTACACCTTACTAAACCTTAGGGAAAGGTACTTTAATCAAATGAATTATGTTAAGTAGATAAAACCCTTTTTTCTTTGTTTCAAATGAGTATAACATATAAAAGAGAACTTTAATGAACATTGAAAAGGTCATTCATTAGTAGTATGGTACCATGCATATGAAGTGAGACAGGTGAAGAGTTCTCAGCCTTGGCGCTCGTGATATTTTAGGCCAGATAATTCCTTAATGTGGGTGCTGTCCGGTATGCTAAAGCATGTTTAGCCATGTCCCTGGCCTCTACACACTACATGTCAGTAGCATACACATGTTCTGTCTTCATAATATCAGATTTAATCTTAGGCTTTCAATACTTTTAGATTATATCAGTGAAAATTCTGAGCTTAGACCTAGGGACAGGATTGTCTCCAATAAAATAGGAGAGTAGACCCTTTATTTTGCTCCTCAGCTCTGCTTAGCATATGTTGGGGGTTTTTTTTGGTTCCTTCCTGCCCAGCTGAACTTGTGTCCCTATTGTCCATTCCTTTTCAACCTCTCTGTATGATTAGTGGCTATTATTACATTTTTAGAGCTAAAGAGTAAGTAAATGGTAATAGTTCCTGGGCTGCCCTCCCAAATCGGATTTGAGTTTTGGTAGGCCTTAGTCTGAAAAGGCTGTTAAGTGGAACATTTTAAATTAGAGCCAGGCTTCTGACAAAGATTTTTTTTTGGTCAGATCAGTCCTTTAGTACTTGTAGCACATCATAGAGTTGTACTTCATTTGAATCCACACAGTCAAGATCATGATTTCAAAAGACTGGAAAGTCCCTTTTTTGATTGAGATAAAGTCCAATTCACTATCTCACACGGTGAGTGATTGAATGAATAACATTGTGGGGCATTGTGAAGGATGGGGTATGAGCTTGAATAGGCAGATTTCGATTCCACAGAGAGATCCCTAATTATCTTAATGTCTTAAATTTCTTCACCTGTATGCTGCCAAGCCATCAAATTTCAGGAGCTCTTGCTTTGAACCGTCTCTGGAATACACTTGTCACTTCACTGGATATTTGCATGCTGAAAGACTGTTCTAGCTGCTTGTCTGCCCTCCATTCCCCCGATAGTGCCAGGCTAATTGTTTCAAACACAGGTTTTGCTGAATCACAGAAATCTCCTGTGTCCTTCCACACCTGGCTCCATTGTGTCTATTCAGCGTTATCTCCTACTCTTACTAAAAGGAACCTGCTTTCTGGCAGACCAAGTTTTTTTCACAAGGCCTGAATGTACAAGCTCATACCTGTTTTGTGCTTTTGTTTGTTTTTCATTCTTGTGTGGGATGAAGATATTCATTCTCCCTACCTGATTGTGTTCTCACTCCGCACCCCGGGGTTCAGCTGAAGCCCGCCTCCTGTACAGGGATCTCCATAACTCCTATATTCCGTACTGATTTCTACTTGGTTTTATCTGAAAGCATAGGTAACCGGTGGTGCTCATTTGGCCCTTGGCAATAAACGGCTTTGTTTAAAGTGGTAATAAACAGTTTTGTGTGTGTGCACTTTGCTTCTTCAGCTAATTAATTCATTCCCGTAAAGCAAGTGTTTTGTGCTTTTTATATTTCATCAGTATGTGATTATATGCATAAAAGGTACTCAGTAAAGACTAATGTCAGTGTCTGGCCAGGTACTGATTGCATTCTAATTCTATTTTTTTAATATTTTAAAACCAAAATCAAATAGGCTTATAGGAACTGATTCTACCATGTGTAGTATCAGATTAGAGTGAAGAAGGGTAGACTTCCTGGATGTCAGGGAAGGAAAGTGTATTTCCTTAGGCGAGGAGCTGAAAGTGGAGGCCTTGGAAATGGAAAATCAACTAATAGTCTGTGAAAAGGAAATCTCTTTGTGGTAGTTTTTGAATTATAGTGCAATTAATGCTACTTTTGATATGAAATGTATGCCATACTGATCTATAGGGAGTGGAAATGAGTAAATGTAAAAATAATGGTTGACATGAATTATAAAACATTTGATTACAGAATTCTAACTGATCTTAATTTTCTTTTTTTCAAAAACCCAGATACTTCTCATTGCTGCACAGATGGACATTTGAAAGTGTTACTGTCAAACACTCGCAAGCATGGAGACCTCATCAATGCTGTCCTCCCTGAATGATGAGTGTAAATCAGACAATTACATTGAGCCTCACTACAAGGAATGGTACCGGGTAGCCATTGATACGCTGATTGAACATGGGTTAGAAGCATACCACGAATTTCTTGGCAAGGAGCGAGTATCAGACTTTCTAGCTGAGGAAGAAATTAATTATATTTTGAAAAATGTCCAGAAAATTGCACAAAGTACAGCACATGGCACTGATAATTCCTGCGATGATACCTCATCCTCAGGGACTTACTGGCCCATTGAGTCTGATGTGGAAGCTCCAGACCTTGACTTAGGCTGGCCGTACGTGATGCCTGGACTCTTAGGGGGCACCCATATAGACCTCCTCTTTCATCCACCAAGAGCACAACTACTTACAATTAAGGAAACTATTCGGAAAATGATAAAAGAAGCCAGAAAGGTAATAATTTTTCTATTTATAAACAAAAAATTGAAACATGAAAAAGCATCATGATAGTATAACACATATGTATATTAACATAATGTTTATATGTATCAACCATATCTAATATTTTCAAGAAATATACACATGGATATATAGGAGGATTGTACTTTTCATATCTTGCAGCTATTTGAGAGTTCTGAAGTCACTGCTAATGGTGGAGATTTCGTTGTCTCGATAATGTATTGTACATTCGCACAAGAGACCTTATGTCCTTGAAGGCTAGGGTGTATGGACAGAGAATGCGATAATTTGACATATTTATGAATTCAAAGCACTTACATTTCCCTTAATCTCTGAAAGAAAATATGTTACTGGTAAATCTGCTGAAATTTTCTTGGTTCTTAACAAGACTGAGCCTTAATTTTTGCTCTGGATATAGTTTATACTATTGAATAAGTCATAGATTTACTTATTTATTTCCTGAGTCATGTGAACACAATATAAAATCAGGCATAATAATGTAAACTTCTGAAGGAAGGTCCTAAGTTACTTCGCATTTTGGGGCCTCGGTATTCTTTATTACATTTTTATGTTGGGTTATAAATCTCAGACATTTTGTTTTAGAGCTCATATTAAACTGTAGACATTTTCTTTAATCAATTAAATAAAAGTTACTGAAACTTATCTTGTACTCAGTGCCATCATAGGCATTTTGGAGACTATAACAGAATTTTCTAGGCTGTTTATTGAACTCAACCTAGAGTTTTAAAATGTATGAATGAAAAGTTATGATTTTTAACTATGAAGTATCTATTTCTTAATTATGGATGCTATACAATATAGAAGTTTAAATCTAAAAGGACCTTAGGGTGCACACATAGGTGGAGTTGCTTTCTTTCATGTCAACAAGAAATGCTTGAGAAGCTTGCATTTATGGAGTACAGAAATGCAAGATCCTTGGAACTTACAGTGACAAGACAGATTGTTAAGACAAGCTACTAAAAACCTCACAGTCATATTAGGGAGACACAATGTTCTGAGGCTAATATCAAATGTAGGCTTTGCAAAAGTAAAGTGTTTTTTTTTCCCCCCTAAACCTCTTGAGCTCAAATAACCTGACTTTTAAGTGCTGTTATCTCCTTTAGCAGGTTTACATTATAGAAAGCACTAAAGTATTTCAGTTTTTAAAAATTAGCTGTAGAATCAGACACAAGGTAGTTGTCCAAAGTTTTATTGCATGAATTGAGCTGTCAGTTCAATTTCCTGACTGGAACAATGAGTATTTTTAAAACTGGACTCTCCTATGCCCTGTGAACAAATTATACAATTGTATTTTGTAAAAAAAAAAACAGAACAAAAGTCACAATATATATGAATCCTTGTAAAGGTAAAATAACAAATACCAGGTACCAACATTTGCTAATTTTTGTTTGGGGACAGGATATGTTTTTGAACCACTCTGTCATTAACTGACAATTAAAAAATACCTTAGCAAAGATTAATATTATTACAGTAATCTTATTAGTATGAAATCATCAGCCGTAGGCTAGTTTCCTATGGGCATTGCATTTCTGTGATGCAAAATGAAATTCTGATGTATCATTATTTCTTGTACGAGCACTAACTAGAAACTGAATGTTAGTCATGGCCATTTGTTATATTTTTCTTTTTAATGTGGCAGCTATTTATTTAGAGAGACTCTACAAGTAATACTCTCTGCCTGTTCTTTGCTGGGAACTCCCACACGCATTGAGGAGCTGAGGAAGTTGAAGTCCATACTGTGAAAAAGTAGTGTAATGTTATGCTTTTGGTACACAAAATCAAAGTGACATAAAATAAGAAAGGATTTTTTACCTTTGTTCAATTTTTAGATACATATCCAAGATGAATTCAAAGAAAGTGAGCTATTTGAGCCTTGTCAGTTGCATATGTTGCAACTGAATATAAATCATAACAGATAACATGTGTTTTTTTCCCCCAAAGCATTGAAGAATGTGTTAGTTTCTCCCCAGTTGTAATAAACATTGAGGTCAAATGAGCTGTATATATGCATTGAGTATATATTTCTGAAGTATATTGGAAATTTCTTCATATGTCACTGTTTACTTAAAGATTTTTGAAGGATCCAGCACTCCAGAAATGAAAATATTTTACAAGATTTTATACTGTTTAGCCAATACCAGACAGAGTCCTGTGAGAACTTTTAAAGTAAAACCAAATATTATTATGAAATAAAAGCTTGTCAGACACTTTTTAAAGATTAAGAGTGGTTGTCATGTTAAGAGTGGCTATCATTTACTCAGCAGATAAATCAGTTTCTTATAATCCTCAAAATCAATGAAGCCTATTATCAGATGAAATTTCTGTTTTTGAACTGTTTTCAGAGGGCAAGTTCTCTTTATTGGTAACTCACAATGAATTGTCATGGCATTATAAATAAGACAATCTTTTTTTCCCAGAAAGTGTTTGAGTAATGTATATTTTAATGGGTAGAAGAAAGTTTTATGTCTCCAAATTTCTCAGGGATTATTTTTGGTAATTATTATGAAACTCTATGGAAATACGAAGCCAAACAAACAGGGCTAGAAACGATAAAACAGTACCCAGAAAGCCATCTCGGAAATTTCATTTTTATTTTGCTGCTTTTTTATTTTTATGTTTAAAGTATATTTTATTGATTATGCTATTACAGTTTTCCCAATTTTCCCTCTTTATCCCCTCTCTACCCTGCACCTCCCAACCCTATAGCTTCCCCCTACTTTATTCATGTCCATGGGTTGTACATATAAGTTCTCTGAGTTCTCTGTTTCCTATGCCATTTTGACCTCTCGCTGCCATCTCAGAAAAATTTAAATCCATTTCCACTGTTCTTTTTGCAACTGAGATAAGGTGCTTGTGAATATAAATGTCGTATTATTGAAAAATCTTAAAATGAAAAGAATCCAGAAGCAATTTTCTTAGCAGTCCAAACATCTGAAGTCTAATCATAATCACCAAGTTAGCCTTCCAGTCCCTGTAGAAAATAAATAAAAATGGTATTATGTCTTGTTTATCTTTACTGGAAATATTTTGGTTTTGAATTTCACTAGCTTATATGCATTTTGATTTGTTGACCTTAAACAAATAGCTAAATATTTCTCTCTGCAAAAATAAGTTTAGTCAGGAACAAAAATGAATAGCAATGGGACATGTGGTCTAATGGCAACCCATGCACAAGTCCTGAGAACAGGGGAGACAAAGATTTTTTTATAGAGAAAAGAGGGGGACTTAGAGGGGATGTTATAAAGAGAATCCATTGGAGGAAAATGAGAATTTTGAAGTGTAGTGGCTTTTCCCTGGCTGAGTTAATAAACAGTTTTTCATTGGCTGAATGGTTGCTGGGTGAGGAGAAGATCCTCCTTCCTGCTGAAGTAGTTGTAAACCAACACCTTCCTGTTGGAGATGGGATTTGACAACCAGAGGGAGTGAGAGCTCCCCTGCAGACCCTCCCAACTCCAGTTTAAATGAGGTTCTGTTTCTCAGTAGTCACAGTTCCTATCTTAAATAATACAGTCTTTACATTAGAAACTCATAGATTTATTTATTTTAGAAATCCATAGATTTGTTTTTATTGATTCATTTTATTTTTGCCAGTTATCACCTAGAAGTTGTTTAGAGGGTATTTTTTTAAATTTTCTTTTGCTTGCTTGTTTTTCTTTTTCTCTTTCTTTTTTTCTTTTGTGTGTTTGTTTATATTGTTATCTGAGAATTTTCCTTTGGGAAAATCCAAGCGCTGATAACATCATACTTGTGCCCTACTAGGGCCATATTTTTATTTAAGGGTGCTTTTTCTGCCCTCTTTCCATTTTTCACTGTGTGGTTGACACAAGTACATTTGGGTTAACTTGGTAAAGTCTGATAGTATCTAGCAAGACTTTCCCAGGTAATTATTTGTCTCTCAAGAGGCGTTCCCAATGATATATGCATGTATTTCTAATTACCATGAATGCCTCTTATGAAAGTGTCCTCTCTAATTACTTAAAAAAGTCATCTTTCATTAAAGTATTTTTTTCTAGCCACTCAGTGCTAGATATCCATAAATTATAACTTTTGATAGTTTTGAATATGTAAATGTTTAACCAGAATACTATTTGCCTGTTTTTTCTAATTCTAGGCTAACTGCTTCTATAAGATGTAAATCTTACTCTTGTGAAATATTGAGTCAAGAAGATATATAAGCAAAAGTCTAGTGAAAATGAGGGCAGAGTAATCCCTGAGGTGCTCTGGACTGCATCTCCTGAGTTCAGGTCTTGGTTCCTCCCTGAGTCACTGTTGTTGGGTGTGTCTGTTATGGCCTAGGGAGTTATTAGTAATACAGAGAAACATTAACTACCAGCCTGTCCCTTGGCTGCGCCTGGGAAGGTGACCAGATGATGGGGAGTTTCCTGGGTTTGACTGGTATTATAAAAATAGTACTGGACTAGAGGTCTGGTCACTAGGGCTTCACACTAAGTATGGATTCAACACGTAGTTGTACCTTCCCAGGAATTTTCATTCATTCAGTGAGATAAATGAAACAAAGCCTTTTAGTGTTTTTTTAAATCTGATGTTCCTATTTGAATCTTTGATAGTGCTTATGAACTCAAGATTATTTCAGTATGTTATACTCCTTGCTGAATTAATCCATTTACAAATAATTTTTATTGTGTCATCGTGTGTCACTTCCGTCTGTATTACTTTGCAACTGTATGTTGGCAGCTAAATGATACTTATGTATTCATCGGTGCCTTTTTTAGACTGAGATCATCCTTCTCTTAATGTTCCCAACTTTTGTTGCATTTCCTCTCTTCCCCCCCTCCCCATTCCATTTCTCACTGTAAGTGCTTTCATTATCTGAATTTGAGTCGACATTAGTTTCTACCTGGAAATACCTACTGCTTAGTCAGATTTAATGGCATTACTATCCTTTGATATTAATTTAAATACTTCTCTGAATATAATGCATTATTTGTTAATAAATGTGTGTCTTGTGTATATGAGAGAAAGAGGAGAATGAGAGAGAGAGATACGTTGTTAAAATCGCACTCACTTGGCTGTGTAACTCCTGCTGTCTGTGGGAATACTCTTGCTGTGGCAGACTTCTGGGGCTCCACAGAGAGATGACAGATTCCATATTCTGCTCAGTTCATTCACACACACACCCCTCCTACTACCAATAACCATGATAATATCAAATACATAATTTTTAATAGTTACTTAAGGGAGAGGAGAGAGGAAAGAAGGTAGCATGTAGGGACTCTTTAACTTTATTAATATAGAGTTTGGGGCTTCCTTGGTTGATTTGATAACAAAGCTGCAGTCTCTTCCTCTCTTTTTATTTATTGACAAATTAAAATGATGCTATTCTAAAAGAGGATTCATGGGATGGTATGAAGGCTCTGAATCTTAGAGTCAGGGGCGGGTTGAATCCAACTCAAACAGCTGTTCATATTAGGCATCACGTTCCGTCTCTCTGAACTTTATTTTTCCCATCTGTGAGATGGAGATTCTAATATTTACTGGACACTTGTGGGAATGGAAAGAAGTAGATGACATATCTAACGTGACGCCTACCACGCACTAAATACCCTGCCTGTGGTGTTGTGATGACAGCTCCTCTTCTTCCTCCTCCTCCTCCTCCTCCTCCTGCACCTCTTGCTCTGACCACATTACTGCAGAGCTTCATTTTGTTAAAAAATCCATCTGTTTGCATTTTTGTATCACTGTGTGGGAGCATTTTTTTTTTGTAAAAGTTCAGTATCTAACAAGCTAGGCATTCCATCTAGGTTAGCTGATTGTGAAATGACTATTTGTGAAAATACTTAAACACGTTTCCGAAGTATCATAATGATTGTATACACTGCATTAGTTGGAGAGCAATGCAGCATTTTCCCAATGTTATTCCTTAGAAGGTTCAAAGTGGGAAAATATTGATTCAGAATAGGTATATATGAAAATAAGTCCTGGGAAGACAACTTAGATAGATACAGGATCTGACAGAAATAACACCTGCTGGAGTGTGGTTGGTAGGGTTATAATATTGGTGTTATAATTTATAGTTTTAATTTGAACATTTTACCTAACATGCCATATGGTGTGCTTGAGTGTGATGTTATGTTACAGAATTACATGCTTATGATTTCGAAATAAAAGATTTTGTAATGAATAAAAGGGGCATTATTTGTGGCAGATCCTGTATTTCATTAATATATTCCAAATGTGCTAAAAAGATATTCTCTTTTATGGGAGGCATGTAATTATGAAAGAAAAAATTGTAAACCATACTTTCTTACCTAAAGTTCTGAAGATCTAAAAAACTAGAAAGCTCTGATGAACTGCTAAAGGAAGAAGGGCATGGTCTATAGAACCATATAACACAGGGTTCTGTATATTATAAAATACATTTATATATAAATAAAAATATGTAAAACTGTCCACTTTATCTAAAATTTCAAAAGTGCTAATTTTACTAACTTTTTAAATAAAGATATTCAATAAGGGTTTTATATTTATGAAAAAGAACAACAGGATTTTGCAAAATTTTAAATTTCATATTTATTATAGACCTACCATTTATTGTCAAAATTTGGTTTAAATAACTCTGAGCTTATGAAATATTACTAACTAAATATTTCTGACATAATTCAAAAAGTGATAATATTATTTAAGGCCTACAGTAATTATTCTTAAACAAACTAATTTCTTTTTTTTTTAAGATTTTATTTACTTATTTTTAGAGAGAGGGGAAGGGAGGGAGAAAGAGAGGGAGAGAAACATCAATGTGTGGTTGCCTCTCACATGGCTGCCACTGGGGACCTGGCCTGCAACCCAGGCATGTGCCCTGACTGGGAATCGAACGGCGACGCTTTGGTTCACAGCCTGCACTCAGTCCACTGAGCTACATCAGCCTAATTTCTCTATAGAGGTGCTATTTCATGCTTTGTTGCTGCCAAAAAAAAAAGTCTCCAGGGTGTGAGAAGTAGATGACATATCTAACATGACACCTACCACACATTAAATACCCTACCTGTGGTGTTTAAATGAGATCTTCAACTTGGTTGCACACTAAAGTCATCTGTAATTTAGGAGTTTCAGATACTTCATCAGCAGGTTATGAGGTAAAAGCTAAAGATCATCATGATTTTTATTTTTAACAGAATTTCATTTGAAAATTCACACCTCGGGAAAGACTTTAGCCTTAAAAATAAAAATCAGAATTACTGTTAGGGACAATATTTACCAGAAATGCTGCCTTGATAATATTAAATTGTACCTTTATTAATTGTTGGGGAAAAATTTTTTAAATGAGCTATTTTAGAGTGCGTATGACTTAATCTGATTAAGGGAAATATTTTAACACCACTTCCTCTGCCTTTTGATTCTCTTTAATTATTTTTTTCTAAATTAAGCTGTGAGAAACCATCCCTGTAAGGACTGCATGTGGTGGGTACAGTGCTGCTATTAAACGCTGAGGGGTTGTTACTGACTGTAGGAAAAAATGGAGTTCTGTGGGTTCTCAGATCTCTGAAGTGGAATGCTTATTTTTGTGATGATTTCCGTTTATTCATGTTCCCTCCTGTCACAAGATTAAAATAAAAACCACCATTTATTTAGTTACTTATTGAATTGTGTAATATTTTTCAAACAAGACACCGTTAGCAGTTTGCTGGAATGACAAGGCTAATTGTCATCATGAAACATTCTGCTCATAAAATACTGAGTTTTCCTTATGTCTAAATTACACCTGAATTTCACAGGGATAGAATTTAGCACTCCTACAAACTCCAGTGCCTCCAGGGCAAAGCCGGGAAAATAACCCTGCTGAGGAAAAGGGGGCAAGTGGCATTCCAGCAGGAAGCGAGAGAAGCATGGAGGAAGAGAAGGCAACTTGACTCTGTGGAAGTTCTTATTTAAAATGTTATAAATAAAATGCAGCTTGCAGCTGAGTGTGATAATAAGCTTAGGGCCTCAGGTGTACAGTGAGGTATCTTATTGAAAGTTAACTTTCATAAGAATAAGGACATAGCTTTCCTTATCTGTTCTTCTTATGAGATATAAAATACAATCAAGTTTAGCTATGGGAGCCTTTTTGCATTATAGCCTCTGGCTATAATGCCAGAATGACATTTTGCATTTTAAGCATTCTGCCTGCTCTCCTTCAGTTGCCACAGATTCACCATGTGGTGTATGTGTTTACATCAATTATTCAGGTCTTTTAACTAGTCACTTACCAAATTGTGAAAAAATTGGTTTGCTTTTATCATCAGGAGTGGGACTGGCTTCTGACTTTGTGTAATGAATTTATATTGTATGATCTAGTAAGGAGTAACAGGTCATAATTATTGAGCACTTGTGTGTCACATACTGTGGTAAGCACTCTATGTTTGTTACCTTAAATTGACCTTCATAACCACCCTGTGACATACATACTTGTATTATTCATATTTTACAGAAGAATAATTTGCTTTCTTGTGATAGGCATGGCTCTAGTCAGTGGTAATGATCCAAAATGATCATAATTAGAAAGTAATAATGACTGCATATTCCTAAATAGAGGTATTGGAAGACCTAGTTGAGAGGGTCTAGGATTCAGAGCAGTTGGTGATGTGGAAGTAGTCGTTTCTGAATGAGCCAGGTACAAGGACGTTATGGGGTTGCTACTAGAAGTCAGAAGTAGCATACTTGGGACTGAGAGGAGGTTATGATAAGTAGATGAGTGCTCAGAATGCAGACTAGATCAGGAGGCATGGGAAACAAATGGGTTTTCTGAGTTTGAATGTAGGGAGAATTCAAAAAAGTAAGACAAGGACAGTCAGACAGTGAAGTTATCTTTTGGCCTCTGCTAGGTTCAGCTGTGAGGGGGACCAGTCAGGCTTTGGGTAGCCTTATAGGTGAAAAGTATGCCAGGCTATTCATTCACTCAGCAAATATTTATTTAATGTCTACTATATATCAGTTACTGTTTAAATTATAGGAATATATAAGAGAATACAATACCAAAGAAACCAAAGCTTTGAATGGAGCTTACATACAAATGGGGAGAGAGATAATAAGCTTAATAATGAGAATTTCTATGGAGAAAACAAGACAAACCATAAATATGGTTGTGTAGAATTGCGATTGGTGGTGGGGGTTAATTTTAGATATGGTTCTCTGAGTAGACCCCATTAAGAAAGTGATATTGGAGTCAAGATTTGAGGAAGGAGGGAATGAGCCATGTATCTGTTTGTGGGCAGCACAAACTAGACAGACTGTCTATCTAATGTATGGCATATATGTGTGTGTGTGTGTGTGTGTGTGTGTGTGTGTGTGTGTGTGTGTGTGTGTGTGTAGTAAGCTTTAGGGCAGGAATATGGCTCCTTAGTTGTTTGAGGAACAGTAAGGACCCAAGAGAGCAAAGGGGAGCTGAGTAGGTGAGGCTGAAGAGGCAACATGGAGGTCCTCACGGGCCATTATAAGAACCTTGGCTTACGCTCTGTGTGAAATGGGGAACTGTTAGAGAATTCTGAGCAAATGAGAGACATGATCAATTTTTCAAATGTGCTGTGTTTTTAAAGGATACATCTGGCTACAGTTTTGAAAATTTGACTATAGAAGCTTAAGAATATCAGAGGCTATTAAAATAGTTCAAGTGTGAGTTGATGGTATCTTAGATGGTTAGGATGTTAGTAGTAATGGTTAGACTTTGGATATATTTTAAAGGCAAAAAAATGTGGGATAAGTTGAAAAAGATAGATTACTCCAGAGATCTGGGCTTGAGCAAATGGAATGATGGCATTGTCATGAAGGTTGGTGTCGGAGTCATCAGAGGGTTGGATTAGGAAGGAGGCGCAGAGGCCAAGTTACAGAGGCTTGTTCACCACAGCTGTGGCATGGCTGGTCAGTATAAGCCCAGCCACCAAGACCGACAGAAATGTCTAAGAAGAGATTAGGTTTCACATTGAAATCTAAACACAGAATGACTAGACTTGGAGGCCAGTCCTGATTCTGAGGGTGTAGGTGAAGTATGGCATTAAAAGTAACTTAGATAAGATTCAGATACGAAGAGGTGGGTAAATACAGAGTGTGAGATAAGAAGAAGACAGACTGGATGTTAACCCAGGACCTGATAAAACAGATTGTATAACCTCCTGAGAAGTAGAACCTCCCATCGGCAAACATTGAGTAACTGCCATATGTTGGGTCTGGTGTACAAAAGACAATAAGGAACTGGAAAATTGTTATTTGGGTGATCAGTTCTTTCATAGATCGTTTTGGTTGAATAAATTTTGAGAAGTAGGAGGAGTGTGGTGGAGAGCTTGGCATTTTTATAGAGGGGATATGGGAAGAAAAGGAAGGTGGGGGTTGGTGGGAGAGGTAGGTTGACATCAAACTGTGAAGGTTTTTCAGTCCAGCCTTGTGGATATGCACAGTGGGGAGTCATGAAATGTTTTTGAGTAAGTTAGTGGTACCATCAACTTGATATCAGACATATCTACATTTTGATGGTTAGCTGAAATGTAGAGGAAAATATAAAACTGGTTATAAAGGATAATGCCCCCTAAAAGGCTAACAATAGCCTTGAGTTGACTAAACTTCAATATAAAACACAATCTCTTCTTGAAGAGAATATACCATTAATTTCCTGCTAGAATTGAAAAACTATAACTACATACTTAATTCTGTATCTTAAGGAAGGTGATTTTGTGGGTCTTAATGTTATTTTTAAATGTTTAAATGTTTAAACTATCTGATTTTAGGACAATAACATTTATTTTTGTATAAAGTATTTCAACTATGTATACATAATTTAGTTCTATGTATACTTATTGAACCCCTGCTATGTACAGAGCACTCTGTTAGGTCATACAAATGGAAAAAAACACTTCAAGTGGTTTATAGTCTAATATTTGGGAGGTGTGCTAAAAGATTTATGGGAGAGACATAGACAAAATACTGTGGGTGTGACATTTATGTGAGTGACCTATGTCTTAGACAGGATCTGGATTTTTCCCCTACTTTTTTACTCTTTAGGTTTCAGAGTATTATAGAGACATTTCTTGAAGTTTCAAAGTACAAAAAATTTGATATAGAGGAAATATCTTCAAAATATTTATTGGCAAACATAATTGTATTTGCTTACTAGTTCAATTTATTAGTTCAACAGATGTATGTAGTAAAGGTTTACTTTTTTTTTTATTGTGAGAGTATATATCACCCCCCCCCCAAGAAAGCAAATGAATATTTTAAATGAGTCAGTACATGTGTAAAGCAAAATCATTGCCATTTGGCTAAATACCAACCCAGTAGGTGCTTCTGGAAAATCCACAATCATGGAAAAAAAAAACATTTGAGTCATAAAAGTCATATTCAAACCTCTGAAATTCTGGAGCAGTTATGGAAGAAGAGTAAATAACTAAAAAATCTGGTGCTGTGACCGTGTAGTCTTTTTACAGATGGGCAGTTGGAAATTGAGAAAGTCTAAAATCACCCCACTGATTAGTATCTCCCTTATAGAAGATATGAAAAAAATACAGGGAAGGCTTAAGAAAATAGAATTTAGAAATTTTCTTCCTTGGTAGATAAATAGATGGACAGAGACATATACGTGCATATGTCTGTGTGTGCAGGCATATGTAATACCTTATCCAGACCACTGAAGTAAAATATACATGTGTAATATATTGAGGTCACACCTGAGATTATGTATAAGAATGTGTCTCCTACTTTTTTTTCACTTAGGACTTTTCCCATAGTAAAGTACTTAATTTTCTCTGCTGATAAGCAATGGGATAATAAAAGAGGCAGCAGTGGGAGGTATCTGTTCTGGGTGCAGGGAGTGAAGAAGTTCATAGTCTCTAAGGAAATTTAACTAAGATGGACCAAAATGCAGTCTGTTTTTTATAAAACCATATGCTGAAAATTGTATATAGTATGAGTGATA
>PVKM010028284.1:0-18377 GCA_004027735.1 Carollia perspicillata
ACAGTTTATAGTCCAGGTGAATAAAAAGATCAAACCTCTAACTCAGATCAAATGTCATCCTTATAATCTTCCTTGTTTCGTGCTACACCTTACTTAAACCTGCATTGCATTTTTGTTTAGCACGTTTGTAGTTATTTTATTTGTAGAACATGTACTCCATCTCTGCTCTTGGGGGGCATTTTTTCTAGAAGGTAGGGAGCTTTAAGTGAACAATGCGTATCCACACAGATCTTGAGACAACAGAATCAGTACAAATCCCTCTATTCCACACACATCCCACTAGGCACTCCTGGCACTCCTGTCCAGCTGGTCTACTCCTCTCCACCCTACCCTCACCTCACTAAAATCCCTCTGTGCTAATTATTTCTGAAATAATCTATGTAAAACAATTCTGACCATGTTGTCCTTACATAAATTCCTAATGGCTTACCAGAATTGCACAGAGGGCAATTCTGTGCAATTAGCCCTACAAGTGTACAGAGGGCAGGTAATCAGAGGGTTACTCTAAGAATATGTATCCAAGAGAACTCTGCAGGCAAAGTGAAGTTAGGCGGTCACTTCAGTAATCTAGGTAAAAAGGTCTTGAAGTTCCTGATGTATTAAGATATAATAGAATAAATATCTGTGGAAGGCTCCAAAAATAAATGAGAATTTGCAAATAATTGAATAAATGAAGGGGGAAGTACAAAAATATGGAGTTAGGATATCAAGACTATAAGCTTTGATCAATTAAATTGAACAATTCATAATGTTAGTAAAGTCACACAAAGAAGAGACGCAAGATTCTGGGAGAATAAAATGATTTCAGTTTGAGGTCACTTTATTTACTCTCTCAGGAGAATAACCCAACATTTACAAATATTGACTGGTGCTCAGAAAAGGCAGGTGGAAACTGCCCACAAAACACGTTGAGGTACTCAATGAAACCATAGACATTTCATCAAGAGAAATTACAATAACCTTTAGGAATATACATATTCCTTTCATAGGAAGATAGGAAAAAGTAGAAAGAAGGGGGTTAGTGAAGGAGACAAGAAAAGAATGGTCAGAGAAATGCAGGTGAGGACCAATAAAATAGAGTGGAACACAAACGGCATTTGGGGTTTTAATGTGGGAACTGTCACTTGCATCAAATGTTATAAGTAACACGAAGAAAAGACCTTCAGATTTTGAGACCTTTAAAAACCAATTTCAGTAATCATAGGGCCCGAAATCAGATTCCAAGGCATTTAAGTGTAAGATATTATAGTGGATATTGATTTTGGCAAGAGCAGAATGAGGATGTACAGCAGAGTTTTTTTGACATGACATGACCGTGAAATATAGTGGTATGTGGTGGTAGAAAGGAGTGTAGAGGAAGATACTGAAAATACAAAATATAGAAATTCTAATTTGTTAAATGAGTTTTTCCTTTCCACGTTAGGTATAGGTATCCTCTGGACTTTAATCTTCTTCCAGGGAAATACTCTGCCATATAGAAGTCACTTAATACAGTCACTGATATGTTCAACTTGAAAAATATTTAGAGTTTAGCTTCTCACCTCCTGGCCTACAAACTTGAAGTATGGTTTGCCAAAGAACAGCCAGAGAGCTATAGAATTCTATAAATGATTTTTCAATACTTTTAACCTAAGTATCATTTCATAGCCTCTAGAATGTTATTTTTTTCAATAAAATGTAACTATTATTTCAAGAGACATAGAAAACACAGTATTAGTTCCATAACCTTGTAACCCCTAGTGGAAGCATCACATTGTGGTTAGGATTCACTGATGTTTTACCCATTAAAAAAATGGAAATAGGAGGATGTAAGAACATATCCCCTAACAAAGACCAATTAATTATCTGTGTGTTACTCAGAGGGTCTCAAAAGCCTTGAATCTGTGGTCCCAGTTTCTTTGTAAGCTTTCTGCAGCATTTTTGTTTTGGCTTAAATTGAGCACTTTGGGCAAATTTGGGGAGTTTACATGGGGTTTCTCATTATAAATCCTAGCAGGTCAACTTGTGTATGAGCAGGGAATTTTTTTTTAATTAGTGGCCTCTTCAACTTGCTGCAATGGAGCCTTGTTCAAACTGCAGTTGGTTCGGAGTCTGTGTAGAAGACCCTACTCATCTTCCACAGCATTGTTCAGGATGTTCTCTGTCATTGGCCATTCACCCCAGTCTGTAGACTGAGTAGGATTGTACCCCTGAGATACATTTATGGTGCATAGTCTCTAAGTTTAGACCAATATGGGACCAGGGTGACTTCTCTAGGCCAGGCTTTTGTTCTCCATCTGTGGGATTTAGGGGAGAAGTGTGGAGTTTGGAGGACATGGTAACAACTTCATTGGCTGTGTGGCTTCTCTTTGTGGATATAAATGTATTTCTTCATTTGCTTTTTCTTTTAAATGATTTTTGAAATTATTTTTTAATTAAGGTATAATTGACATATAACATTATGTTAGTTTCAGGTGTACAACATAATGATTCAACATTTTTATGTATTGCTAAATGATCATTACAAGTCTAGTTAACTTCCATCACCTTGCATAGTTATAAAAAAACTTTTTTTCTTGGGAATTTTAAGATCTATTCTCCTGGCAACTTCCAAATGTACAATGCAACATTATTAACTATAGTCAACATGTTGTACATTATATCCCCATGACTTACTTATTTCATAACTGAAGTTTTGTACCTTTTGAAATTCTTATTTTTCTACATTTCCCCTTTGATCTGCCAACCGCAATCCATTCTCTTGTTCTCTGTATCTATGAGCTTATTTATTAGTTATTGTTGTTTCATATTTAACATTTAAAGTAAGATCATATGGTATTTTTTCTGACTTATTTCATTAGCATAATGCCCTAGAGATCCATCCATGTTGTCACAAATAGCAAGATTTTATTCTTTTGTATGGATAGATAATATTCCATTGTGTATAGAAACCCATTTCTTTAATTATACATCCATCAGTGGACACTTAGGCTGTTTCCATATCTCAGCTATATTAAATAATGCTGCAATAAGCATGAGTGCATGCATATCTCTTTTTGAGTTAGTGGTTTTGTTTTCTTCAGATGAATACCCAGACGTGGAATTGCTGGGTCATGTGTTAACTCTATGTTCAATTTTTTGAAGTACCTCCATACTGTTTTCCATAATGGCTGTACCAACTTACATTCCTATCAACAGTGCACAAGAGTTCCTCTTTCTTTACATCCTCTCTGTTTTTATGTTTCTGTCTTTTTTGATAAAAACCATTTTAACAGGTATGAGGAGATATCTTATTGTGGTTTTTATTTGCATTTCCCTGATGATTAGTGATTTTGAGTGTCTTTTCATGTACATGTTGGCTATGGGTGTGTCTTCTTTAGGAAAATATCTATCCAGATGTTCTGCCATTTTAAAAATTATGTTGTTTGTTTGTTATTGAGTTATATGAATTCTTTATATATTTTGGTTATTAACCCTATATCAGATATTTGATTTGCAAATGCTTGATTTTATTTAGTAGGTTGCCTTTATATTTTGTTTATGGTTTCCTTTGTTGTGCAAAGTCTTTTTATTTTGATGTAGTCCCAATGTTTACTTTTTATTTAAATTTTAAAATATTTTGTTTATTTATTTTTAGAGAGGGGGAGGGAAGAGAAAGAGGGAGAGAAGCATCACTGTGTGGTTGCCTCTCATTTGGCCCCTGCTGGGGACCTGGATGTCAACCCAGGCATGTGTCCTGACTGGGAATTGAACCTGCAACCCTTTGGTTCACAGCCTGTGCTCAATCCCTGAGCTATGCCAGCCAGGGCTCTAATGTTTACTTTTTAGATTTTGTTGTTTTTCTTTGGTGTCAGATTCAAAAGTCATAACAAAGACCTGTGACAAGGAACTTACCATCTATGGATTCTTCTAGGAGTTGTATATATGATTTCAGAGCTTACATTCCAGTTGTTAATACATTTTTAGCATATTTTTATATATGGTGTAAGAAAATGGTCTACTTCCATTTTTTACATGTGTCTGTCCAGTTTTCCCAGTGTCATTTATTGAAGTGTCTGACCTCTCCCCATTGCTCCTTTGTCCTACATTAATAGACCATATGTGTGTGGGTTTATTCCGGGGTGCTCTATTCTGTCGCATTGATCTGTATGTCTGTTTTTATGTATTTAGAAAAAGAGTTACTATTCTTTTTTTTTCCAAATTTTTCCTACCCAGGAGATGCTAATATGATGAGATTTTTTTAAAAAATTAAAGTATTCCAACCCATTCCAGAATAAAAGGCAAACTCCTACAAATGTCCTCCTGGCCATTTACTACTTAAACTCTGCTGCATTTCCAGCTTTTTCTCTAATTTTCAGGCTTTAATGAACTATATATTGTCCCCAAAACATTATATTCTTGTTTATGATAGCATATATTTACTTGTGATGTTCTCCTTGTCTGTTGGACTACTGTTCAACAACCAATTTCTCCCTTTCTCTCTGTCTCTCCTATGTTCCTTATTATAATTGCTTCTTATTATCTTGCATTGCAACTATTTATGATAATCATCTCTGCTTCCCAAGAGCCATTTCAAGCTTGAGCATACCACTGACTCTACAAGACTGAATTCATTGAGGCAACTCACTGTTTTAGATTAATGCCAAAGCACTAACATGCAAGTCCATAGTCAACACTGGAGAATGTGTGCAGAATGAGTCAGTGAATGTATAAATAACCTTTGGCCCCACAGTGGGCTCTAGAGTGAATTCCCCTCTGAGACCTATGAGAGGAATGATTTCCTAGGAAGTACATATACATTTGTCTCCGACAATTGCGACAGATTTAAAATAAATGAGAAAATTTCAGCACAGACATTTCATAAATATAAAGCTTCACTTGTTAATATCAAAATAGGTGTTGATGTTCATTTGTAAGTTACTAATAATATCTATGTATTATCTTGCATACTATTGGTAATATATATTTTAATATATATTTAATTAATATATAATAGTAGATGTCTGACACAAACTAAGGTATCACAGAGAAATATGGAAAAGTTACTTTTTTGAAGAGTTTATTTATTTATTTATCTTTAGAGGGGCAGGGAAGGAGAGAGGGAGAGAAATATCAATGTATGGTTGCCTCTCATGGGTCCCCTGCTGGGAACTAGCCTGCAACCTAGGCATATGCCCTGACTGGAAGTTGAACCGCGATCCTTTGGTTTGCAGGCCCGGGCTCAATCTACTGAGTTATACCAGCCAGAGCCTGAAAAGTTACTTTTTTAAAAGTAATTGTGATATGTCCCTGAAAGCAGAAAGAAGAAAGCTCTGATTTTTCTTTCCAATCATGATTCCAGAATTCTAGCAACATCTCTCTATTGATCCTGGTATAAACGAGAGTTTCCAATTCATTCCATTGCTTCGTTGTATTCCAGACTTAGAATTAGGACACAGTAACGGAATTTGTCAAGCTAAGCAACAAACTTTACTCTTAAGTTCCTTGGTAACGTGTGTGCAAATGTTATTTTATTTCAAGTGTCAACAGTTAAGGTGTCTGTCCAGTACCACTGCTGTAATTCATGTCAAAAGATCCAGAAATAATGGTTTACTTTTTAAGTAAGTGTTTTAAAACTCGTGTTTTCCAGCCCACCATAAGGAAAAAAACTCTTATCTTCCAGCTCTGAATAGGTGGATGGGATTAGAGAATTGTCTTCCTTAAGTAGTTCACAGGAAATTAAATGACATTTTAAAAAGATCACATCTGTCCCAACAAAATAACCAAAAATATGTCTATAAATTGTCAGTAAAGAACATAAAATGAGGTCATTAATATCAATTCTGTTTTCATAAACACAGTAAATCATCCACCTAGGAAATCACAACTGTAACAAATTTATTTAAATTATAATTCATGGAATTTTATGAACAGCCATTAAATTCACAAAACACATAATATAATTGCTGAGATGGAACAAGTCTTGTTTATTAAACAAATTTCTGAATCTCTGTGCACCAATATCCACACAGATTTAGAGAGCTTGACTTATAATTATTATATAACTTATAATTATTATATATTTTAAATTCTATTATAAGAACACAGGAACTAAAAAACTTACATTTCGCAAGTCTTGATTTTTTAAAATTCTCCTGATAGATGAATACAACTGTATCTTTTCCCATAACAACATTCTGTGGAAAAGTTTTTATTCATTTAATATTGTGATATTTTATATTTTAGAGAGATTTCCCACAGTTATTTCTTAAAATGTTCTCCAAATATTTTTGATCTTACTTAATTCACCCACTTTTAGAGGTGAAAAAATTTAAGGCTATCTTTGCTCATAAAATAAACATTATAATAAACATAACTCCAACAATTTGAACAATTTATTTTAAATTTTAAACCTTTTATAGTATTTTATTTAATGATATAAGCATTAATAATATTTAATGACAATGCTAATAATAATTGTTAAGGCTTAATAAGTGATTATTATATGCCAGACACTGGAGTCAGCTTTTTGCATATACTCTCATATTGCGTCACTAACAGATATTCCATAACTTAGGCATTATCTACATATAAACATATTGAAAATAAGAAAACCGAAGGAGGCAACTCACTTGCCAAGGACACATAGTTATCATTGAAACTGAAGTTCAAGTCTCATTCTATCTGACTGCAGACCCAGATCTGAATAAAATAAAAGGAACAAGAACCCCTTAATGTTCATGGAGTTTTTTCATGTTATAGCTAATTAAACCACTTGAACAGCCATGACATTATGCTGAGTTGTGTCTCACAACCTCTAATTTTGAGATCAGAAAATGGAAATGATGGAAGTCATAGATCTTATTTATGGCCACACAGCTCAAGTTAAAGATATGAACTTAATCTATTTCATACATCTGATGTGCTTATGCACGTTTATATCATACTTACTTTAACGTCAGTATATTCACACAAGATTACTCTTTGTTTTGCCGTTTCCCAGGACATTGTACGTTTATGTTGATCATGACACAGCAATGCCACACAGAGAACATGCATGCCACCTGCTTTCACTCTGTTATTTTTTTCAATAAATCAAGTGTGGCATAGTTTCATATTATGTTGAGGACTCCATATTGCTTTTTGTTAATATGCAGGGGAAACTCAAAATAGCCCTGATTATAACAGAGGTAAAATAAATAGAATTCATGCAATTCGACTATCAACATCATCAGGTTACACCTGGTTCAGAAGATACCTGGAAACTATGGAGGCTTCAGGGACGTGGTCCACCAGGGCTGACCTTCCAAATAAACTCAGTTCAGCCCTTTGCAATCATACTCAACTTAGAAGGAGCCTAGCCTTAGAAACTAGGGATAGCCATATTCTACTTTAGTTCAAACTATTTTCTAGCACCTAAAGTTTATAGCTATCATCACTATTTATAGCTAAACTAAAATCATTTAAATAGCTATTAATATTAAGAAATGCTTGTCTACTTTCAAAATTAATGTTTTGGAAGAAGGCTTTGACTGCCATTCAAATTTCATGATTTCAGTTTCCATATTTTGGAAGCACTAGTAATAAAAAATTAAAAATATTAATCAAATTACACAGTATACTTTTTCCTAACATAATCTGAATGGGATCATCAATATGGGTAAGACTAAATGAGTATTTAAATGTAAACCATAAAATTTAACTGTGAACCCGATTTTATTTACCTTCACAACCCTGGCACCTCTGCATCTTTTTGAATAATGAGATTTTCTTTGATGCTGCCAAACAGATTTCAGCATAACTAGCTAAGGACAAAGAAAATATCACAATGCGTACACTTTAACATGGTTTTATTGAGCTAAATATACTCGTCCTTGTCCAAGAGCCACTGAGGCTCCTCTGTCACAAAATATACCCTTCGTCGTTGCTTATAACAGATGTGATTTTTTCCCTGACCTCTGCCATGGAGACAAATGATCATTTCTCTATAAAACTAAATTACAGAATTGCTTTTCTTTATTCATAGATTATACAGACTTTGGAGGCCCATCTCATTCTTAAAATGTATAATCTTGCCCAGAGAGGAAAAAAAATAACAAAAATGGCATGTACATTTTATTACAACCTGTACTAAAATTTAACTTTCTTAGTGATTTTTCCTCCAAAATAAATTTGAAAATATTTTATTATTTAGTTTAGAAAATTATTACTGTCCTGGCTGGTGTAGCTCAGTGGATTGAGTGCAGGCCTGCAAACCAAAGGATTGTGGTTTGATTCCCAGTCAGGGCACATGCCTGGGTTGCAGGCCAGGTCCCAGCAGGGAATGCACAAGAGGCAACTATACATTGATATTTCTCTCCCTCTCTCCTTCCCTTCCCCCTAAAGATAAATAAATAAAATTTTTAAAAAAATAAAATGATTACTGATTAATTATTAATTATATATAACTTTTCAAACAGTGAGTCACCAGTGAAGGAGAAGACAGGGGAAATACAAGGCCAGACAGATAACTCAAATGATTGGCTTTAGACAGAACTAGATGGTGTTGGAAGGAGACTTGACTTGAGGGCGTGAACACGCAATACATTATACAGATGGCGTATTATAGAACTCTGCCCTGAAAGTTATATATTTTATTAACTGATGTCACCCCAGTAAATTCAGCGATTTAAAAAAATGGATCTCAGAAGAAAGCAGCTCATCGCTGCGTTCATACACAAACATCATAGTTCATTAGGGAAATTTCTACCTCCTCAGACCTCATTGAATAAATTAACTGTTTTTTCTCAACAGCATATTAAAGTCATATGGGTAACCTGGGGATGCAATTTACCTTAATGATGATAAATTCTAAATGTTAGTGTATGGATGTATGTGTGTATGTGTGTTTGGTTAAGAAGTGACTTTCATTACACTGAAGAGACTGGATACTTAACTAGGCCACATACTTGCACTGCTTTATGATAAAGTATCAATCCAAAACATTAGTGATCAACATTAGCAGGAGAAACAAAATTGAGGGTCATTTTATTGAGGGGCCTTTTGTTGTGCTTGAGATAATGTATGTATCTTATGTATGACCTCTCTTCTAGTGAGGGGTAAAGTAGAAAATACATTAATTGCTTTTTATTTCATCAGTATAGAGCCTAATATAATGAGAGATGAGATAAAGAAGACATTTGCTTTCCTTAGAAGGACAAACTCAGTAGGAGCAGTTACCGAGTAGGCAGTAAAGAAACTGAGCAACAGAGACATGGAAAACAGTGGAGCAGAGACTTGCCACCAAAATTCAATGCAATTGAATTATTTGTAAGTAATAAGGACAAAGAAGCCGTATTTGTCAATTAAGGGAACACTGGTGAGTGTAAGGACAGTACTTCCATTAGAAGAAAAAAGTAAAAGTTAGTACATGGGATGTTAAATTGTGAGCATATGGTAGAAATTGAAAACGAACAATCATTTCTTCGAATGAGAATGAATGAATCATGGAACTTTCCATAATAAATTAAGGGGTAGGAAGGCACACATAGTAAATACTATATTCTATTGAAAAAATAATTTGAAATGGCTTTTAATCTTCAACAGCGAAATGTGTGGGTTTTCTTCTAGCTTCATCTTTCCCCTCCTTTTACTCCCAAATAATTTTTAACATCAAAATCTTCTGACAATATTTAACTTGACCAGTAATAGGCTTGCAATGTCAGCATTATATAGAAGATGGATCTTTCTTTGAGATATACTCACATGGCAATGCCGAAATTTAAAAAAAAAAGTCACCTCTGTCCAGTTTAGACTTACTAAAAATCCACAATCACCTAAAATTATGTCTTTGCAAAGAGAGCCACAGTAGAAATGTTGGCCGTGACTTCATTTACCCAGTGACACCGTAACCCCACGCTGACATGTCCTTTGCTGTGAGGCTCAGTTATCTCTGTACTACCTCATCCGAGTCAGCAGTTCACTGATATGTGCCGCATCAGTTTGAATTTACTTTTGTGTATCAAATTTTGTAAGGGCATTTCCCCTGCCCTCCATTACTCCATATCTTATTCAGTATCTGTTTTCGTTGTTTTTGTCCCTATTTCTTTTATCTTTTTGTTCTGTGTAGGTATTCTGTAATTTAAGGCAACTTACTTTCTCTGATTCTCCCTCTGTCACTCCCTCTTTCTCTCTTTTTTATAAACTACCTTAACAATGTCTCATTTTTTACTATATTTTATGCAGTATAAATTTATATCTTTTAATCCATGTCTTTATCTGATATCTAGTGCCATATTGTTTATTGAATAGCTCCCTCAGTACTAAAATTCTAACTTTCTTTTTTGTAGAAAACTAGGTTCCTAAATTTCTCTTTCATAAATGGTACCAATGATGACTGCCCTTCCCCATTATCCTTTATTATTGCTTCATATTTGATCAATTTCCAAGTAACTGGCACACATCCATTTTCTCCTTACCAAAGTACCACCACCCTAATCGAAGTCTTTAATGTGTGTTTTAGCTGGGCTGTCGTGATAGCTTCCTGAGTGGTTTTGTCATCTCTGTCATCTCAAACCACCTCTTGTGTCCCTATTCTTCACTTCTTATCAAGACTTCCATCTGCCAAAACCCATCATATTCCTCGGAGTTCTGGTAAAAATTAAGGACCTCCACATCTGTACTCAGCTGGTCTGTCCAGAATTTATCTCCCACTCTTGATTCGCATTTATTATTTACTGCAGGAAATCTGTAATACCCCTGTCTCTGCCTACTTCATACAGATATGCTGACCTAGACTGCCTTCTTATTTCTATGGTATTGACATCTTGCCTGTCTTTCTGCAACAGTAGAAAATTGTAACAATGGGAAACTGTAACCCACCCTGCCACTCTTTTGACAATGTTTCTGTGAGTGCTGACTCTGCCTAATATGTGGCTTGTAGATGAACAGCATGTTTGTATAAGAATCGTGAGAACTAAGTACAAAAGATAAAACACACTGGGACCTTCAGGCATCCCAGCTCTGGGAATTTTGCTCAACTTCATCTGCGGAGCCAGGTTGTCATGAAGGCAGAGTGATGTGAAGCCAGGATGATGAACCAGGATGATGCACACAGAACCATCACTGTCCTTCTCGGAATAGACTGTGCTTGTCTGTGGATAAAGAATTTTGCAACCCCCTCCACTGAGCTCTTTTTTCTCCTCTCATCCTCCTCCTTACAAAAACCTCTGCCTCCACTTAGATGGGAGATGGGCTCTGTGATATGAGTCCCCCATCTTCCATGTCACCAGCACCTGGGCAAAACCACTTTCCTTTACATCAGCAACTGTCTCTTGAGCAGTGGATTAGCAGGGGCAGGCAGCTGGATCTGCATTTCAGTTACACTTTCAAGTTATAAACCACATGCTATATTTTCCATAATGTTCTTCCTGATTCTTTCTAGAAAATGAGGACTTCTGTGTAAAGACAACTTCTTTGTACTCTATTTATGTGACTTAAAGTCTAAAAATCTGGGTTCGAATACAAGCTTCTAACAGGAAAATTTGCTTCAAGTTAAAAATTTTCTCATCTGTAAAATTGGGATAATGTTAATACAGTCTCATGAGAAATACATGGGAAAATATATGAGTCTGTTTCATGATATCCATGAGGTCACGGGTCATTTGTTGTTCACTAATATATCCCAATGTCTTAAACAGTGACTGGTACATATAGGTAAGTGCATGATATATAAAAGCTAACATTGTCACCTTAATATTAACCTTCAATAAATTAGTTATTCACATTCTTGGTTTCTCTACTAGAGAAAGGAATATTTCTACTAGATATTTATTGAGTGCTTAAAATAGGTACTATTCTATCTCCATGACTATTTCTGCTTTCGTACCTTCTTCTGGGGACCCCAATTCTCTGCTATCATCCTGTGTGTTTTGGCACTCATCATTGCATCCCAAGCCCTCTCCTGACCTCATTCTGTGCATTCTCTTTGGATTGCATCCTCCTCATTCTTGGACCCCTCCTGATACTGTGCTCTCGTTATACACAGGCTCTTCTAGACACCACAAAGCCGTTTGCCCCATTAGGGGCTTGTCGCCCTTGATGCCTGGCTGCTAAATCCCTGGGCCTTCTCCAGTCCTCTTCTTTCTCAGTTCTGATGTTTTTCTTCAAGGAGGCCTTCCCTGAACTCTCTAACAAGTTAATTTACAAAATTACTTTTTTTCCTCGAGTGTATGTCATACTGAGACTCTTAACCTCAAAGTTTTCAGAAACTGGCTATCACATCAGTTCATTTGCAAACTAATGAGAAAAGACAATGAAATCTTTCCTGTGTTTATAATAATATAATATGAACGTGAACGTGCACACTCTTGAAGCAGTTTCATATGCCGCAGTTACCACTTGTCTTTACTAAGAGACACAAATGCTTCTATTATTGCAGGAGCATTTGTGAAGCCTTAAAAATAAACACAATCATTAATAATAAGCATGCATTGAACAGATAAGAAAATGTCAGGTACAGGAAGAGGCACCAGTTGCCTCTACCTTTGTCTATCATAACAAATATCAGCAAAACACCAAGTACGTGCCAGATATTGCAATTGGCTTTCTCCACCTTTTTCTGTCTTGAGAACCTTTATTTTTCCAAGGTTGCTTCCAATGTCACCTTTACTTCCACACCTTCTCTGTACTTTCCTGGGTTCTGTACTCAGTAGTGCATGTTTTATGTATTGTTGGAATTTTGCTCTAGTATATTATATGTCTCCACTGCAAGAATGTAAGTGCTTGAAAGTTGGAGACAAACTCTTTGAATATTTAAAAATAAGAAACTGTCACTAGGACATAATAAATCCATCATTGGATTAATAAAAGAATGAAGGATACTGGAAGAAGAATTGAACTTTCTATGTGTTTATGAGATATAATAATATGACAGTTATGATGATATATTTCTAATTAAATTATTTTATTTTACTAGGAGAAAATCTCTTTGAATTATAAGTGTACAAATATAATAACATTTATATCTCAAAATAAATATATTCTTTATAAAATTGTTGAGAAATGATGTGTGAATATAACTTCAAAGAATGAATTGTGAAAATACATATTTAAGTAATTTGAGTAATTATTTATAATGAAACATAAACATCAGAATTTTTAAGTCACCAAAATAAATTATATTTATCTCATAATTACCAAAAACCCTCCTTTAAAACATAAAATAAAAATTGTTATTCGCCTAAGCTACCTGGAAGTCTTTTACAGCCCATTAATTAATAGTAATATGTGATTTGTTTAGTTTATTGCATTTTCTACAACTCATTAAATTTGGGCTTATATGTAGTTGTAGACTGTTTTAGTTTCACTTGGTTTAATTATTTTTTAATGATTTAAGACAGTAGCCATATGGATTAAAGTTTTTTTGTTTTCCCTGCATCATATACACCATAGTGGAACTATTACGGTTCTTATGTAAGTGTATTTTAAAATTCAATAGTTTTCCTTGAGAATTGGTTACTGGTTCTTATATCATACTGTCATAGTCCAGTAGTTTCATACATTAGCAGGACTAGGAATATTTGAGGATGGGTACTCTTGCTTCTGGAACCTCTGAAAATAATAACTTTTGATAAGAAGCAATGTGATCTCACTAACTATGTGGGTGGTTTAGCAGTGGCTTGTCAGAGGGGTGCTGCTGGGAAGTGTACCATGAGTAGAAAAGACCAACACACTGTCCTTTTTTAGGCACACAAAGAATGACACAGCTTAACAATTTCCTTTGCCCATTTTATAAGGTTACAGAAGTAGTATCAGCTCTATTTAAAATAAAATCAGCTTTCAGTAGTTATCAACATTGTGCTCGGCACATTAGGTACTTAACATACATAATTTTCATTCTCAGTGTGACCCTGCAGGAAGGCCATTTTGTAATAGTTTGCTGCTGAGAAAACTGATGCTCAAAGAAATCTCACTTATTTTTCATGGTCTGCTGAAAGTCTTCCCCACACTTGGGGTGCCTACCATTGCTGGTGTGTTTACATCTCTTGCACACTTGGTACTGATATACACATTTTGTGCCTTCCAGCCACCTGATACCACCATCAGAACTGATGTCCAGGAACTGGTGCTTACATGAATAATTTCTACTGTTGTGTGAATCGGAGTCAGGACTGTTAATTTCCTACTGTGGCTATTTGTGGAGGAGGTTTTTCAGGGAGCTGTGGCCAGATGGGTTCAGCCCATGGGTGCTAAGGCCAGATAGGGTTTCAGCTGCTTGAGCTGTCCTCTTTCCCTGCAGTCAAATGGTGGCACAGTGTTTGTCAACCTCTGCAACAACTTCCTGTAACATCTGTGTAAAGGAATATGGTTATTTGGGAGACAGAGATCATAGGCCACTAGGGAAATTGTGCACATATTTGGGGACTTTACACTTTTAGTTGGGCAGAAACCACATAAGGCAATGCAACTGCTACACAGAATATTCCAAAGAAGGCTCCTATCTTATAGGGTCATACAGGCATTCAGAAGTAAACCAGGAATTCCAAACCTGATTTGGGTGACTATGAAGCTTGTGAGCTTTGGACTAATTCTCTCTTTTAAAAAAGTGCAATAAACATATTATGTCTTACAGTTGGGATCACTGCTTTCTAGATCCAAGGGCTATAGAAAGAGACTATTCTTTTGTCTTATTCATCCTTAATACTCTATTTCATGAAGGGTAGGAGCTCCTTCTTTCTTTCTGCTGTGTGGTATTACACTGTGTAAATGTACCATAGTTTTTTGATTCATTCATTTACAGATGGGTGTTTAGGTTGCTTCCAACACTTGGCTATTGTAAATTGTGCTGCCATGAACATTGAGGTGCATAGGTTCTAACAAGGATGGAACTGGAGAGCATTATGCTAAGCGAAATAAGTCAGATGGTGAAATACAAATGCCATATGATCTCACCTATAAGTGGAACCTGTTAAACAAAATAAACAAGCAAGCAAAATATAAACAGAGACATTGAACTAAAGAACAGACTGACGGTAATTGGAGGGAGGGGGTAATAGGAAATTAAGGGAGGGGGTAATAGGAAATTAAGGGAAGGGGGTAATAGGGAAAATAAGGGAAGGGTCATCAAGGAACATGTATAAAGGACATAGGAACAAAGCCAAAGGGGGTAGGATCAAGGGTGGGAGGTGGGGATGGGTGGGGCTGGGAGGAGTAGAGAGGGAAAAATGGAGACAACTGTACTTGAAAAACAAACAAACAAACAAATAAATAAAATTGATGAGAAAAAATGCTCTTTCTTTTATCATGGCTAAAAAGATGCATAAGATGTGGGGTTTTAAATGAACATGGCATTTATTGAGCACCTACTATATGGTGGTACCACGCTGGGTACTATTGTGAAGAACAGCTGTACTAATTTTCTTTTGTTGCTGTTACAGATTACCAAAAACATGGTGGCTTAAACAGCACACAATTATCTTACAATTCTGTAGGATGGTTCAACCTGAGTCTCACTGAGCTAAAATCAAGATGTGGGCAAAGCCACATTTCTTTCTGGAAGCCCTAATAAGTAATCTGTTGTCTTGTCTAGTTTCTAGAGGCTGCCCACAGTTTTTTTCTCATGAACCCTTTTCTACATCCTAAAGCCAGCAACTCAGCATCCCTCTGAGTCCTTCTGTCTTCACACCTGATTACCTTCTGTCTCTGTCTGCTATTTGTAAGGACCCTTGGATTGCCCTGGGCTCCCCTGGATAAGCCATGAGACTATCTCTCTTTTAAGGTCAGCTGATTAACAGCCTAATTACTTGTACAACTTCAATTCCCCTTTTCCTTGTAATCTAACCTATTCACAAATTCCAGGATTCTGAAATGGACAGCTTTGGGGAATATTATTCTGACTGCCACATAGAGAAAGAGAAAATTACCCAAGATGTCCCAGACATGGTAGACAAGAAACATGCGAGAAATGTACATGAAAAAGAAAACAAAGCACCATACAGACAAATATATAGCAATAACAATCATAATCATAGCTGAAGTGAATAATTATTGAAATTTTTTATGTTCTCCCCTCTATTGAGTGTGGAATTGGGGTTTAAACTTAGGTCTCTGATTTCGGTCTGTGCTCCAGTTGGTAAAATCTTCATATTGTAAAGCAGGATATAGAGCAAGCTGATTCCAAGTCATTACACAGCACTGAAAAATGCACCTAGTACTGTACATAGTTTGTAGAAGAACAATGAAGGAGGCACTAAGGGGATGAATAGAAAGTGTTTATTACAGGAAGTAGCAAGCAGCATAGTGAGAGATAAAGGAGATCAACCACATTGGGGCTTCTGAGTGTTTGCTGTGGGAAGTTAAGGAGATAAATATTCATTGAATATTCATGAGGAAGATGTTGGCCAGTCTGTAAACTCTTGAGCCTGCACTAGAACAGGTAAACGAAAGGGGATATCTGTAGTTTTTAAATAAATGAGAGATATAATGAAACCATGTTTTAGGGACATTAGTCTAAGCAATATGAAGGATGATGATGGAGAACAAATAGATTGAAAAATGCCAGCAGATGACTGGAATGTTTTCAACACCAAATGACACAAGGCCTTCAGAATGAGGGTCTCATGACCAATAATCACTCTAGAACATTCTTTTATTGAGTACCACTTTTTAATCTATATAGTAGCTTAAACAATATTCTGAAAACATATTTTACCAAATAAAATATCAAGTGTTAGGGAAATTTAAGAATTTACTTTTCTCCATATTTTTTCTAGTTTTGGGCCTCTCAGTATTTACAAAGTGTTTTCGCACATACTTTTTTTTAAAAAAAAAAGATTTTATTTATTTAGTTTGTAGATAGAGGGGAAGGGAAGGAGAAAGAGAGGGAGAGAAACATCGATGTGTGGTTGCCTCTCATGTGACCCTTATTGCGGACCTGGACCACAACTCTGGCATGTGCCCTGGACTGGGAATTGAATTGGCAGCCCTCTGGTTTGCAGGCCCATGCTCAATCCACTGAGCTATACCAGCCAGGGTCACAATGCACTTTTATATCTGGGCCTGTGAATTCAGGGAGGCACAGAGTGTCTGTCATACAGGTTATATAAAGAAACTGAAACTGAAAAATTGTGATTTGTCAAGATCCAGAGTAATGATTTCAATCCTGAACTTATTTTAGACATTGCTTTGTCTTCTATAGATGTTAGATAGTATATAAATATAAATAAAATTTTAGTATATCTTACAGGAAAGAGATCCTGTTCTATTTCTTTCATATGAAATTTTCATATTCTTATACTTCGATTCTTTATGTAAGAACTTTAGTGAGTATAAAAATTACTTCTTTAACAATCTATTCCTTAAATCTCTCTCCATCTGCCAAAATTTCAATCTTATTCTCTTCCTTAGAATGTCAATGTCAGTATAAGTACATAAGTGAAATCTATTCATTTCTTCCAACTACACACCAGGAAATAGAATCACCAGCTGCATGTTCCTGACAGGGCAAAAAGTAAGGAATTGATCACATATAATCAACTTAGGTAGACAGAGGATATGTAGACCATGAATGCTGGTTTTCATAGGCTTCATCTCTGCTCAATTTGCTTTTGCAGTTAAGATATTAAATTCAGATCCATGCGGCAAAGACGATTAGAAAAGGTAACTACTCCCTGAGAGATCTATTTTAAAATGTCACAATTAAACTTTTTGTAGAAAGTTTCCAGCAGTTTTAGCCTCCTGGCTGATACAAAATGTTGAGTAGCTCTGTTAGCGTAAGGATGCTATCTGGAAGTGGGGACGATGATTTCCCCTGCCCCCTGCCACGCCACCTAATTGGAAGGCACCACTCTCAGTGGTAGACACACTAATACGTGCTTCGGCTGGTGGAACTGGGAATAACATAATAAATGGTTTTGTGATTAGGGATATATGCTGTACCTATATTTGGAAGGAGAAAAAATGTTTAATTGCTCTCTAAATAAATTTGATTGCACAAGTGTAGCAAGAAGAGAGATGGGATTTTTTTAAATTGTCGTAAAAAATATAATCATTTAACCTCCAGGTTTATAATTCAGCTCTGAGAGGTAACCTTTTCCAAGGAAAAGACAGTAATTTTCAAGCCATCATCATCACCTTACTTCTTTCATTCCCTACCCTTCACCCCCAGCCAGAGACCTTCAACATGTGATTGATAGTAATGATGAAATCTGAATATCAGGAAACCGTTCTGTGGGAGGAGGACATTCTTTGATGACTAATGAGTCTTAGCTAGACATGATAACATATGGCTGAACGTATAAAAGAAGGGTATTTATACTTAATAGCAAAATCAGAAATACGTTTATTATTACTGTGTAAGACAACCAAACTAGTAATTTCAATCACTAGGTTTAGTCAGATGTAAATCTTCTACCATCAAGTATTTAGACATAGATCTCTGG
>PVKM010028285.1:0-18330 GCA_004027735.1 Carollia perspicillata
TCTGTTCCTGTTCTAGTTGTTTGCTTAGTTTGTTTTTGTTTTAGGTGTGGTTGTTAATAATTGTGAGTTTGCTGTCATTTTACTATACATGTTTTTTATCTTCTTTTTCTTAGATAAGTCCCTTTAACATTTCATAAAATAAGGGCTTGGTGATGATGAACTCCTTGAACTTGATCTTATCTGAGAAGCACTTTATCTGCCCTTCCATTCTAAAGAATAGCTTTGCTAGATAGAGCAATCTTGGATGTAGGTCCTTGCCTTTCATGACTTGGAACACTTCTTTCCAGCTCCTTCTTGACTGTAAGGTTTCTTTTAAGAAATCAGCTGATAGTCTTTTTATATGTATAAATTAGTGTTCATAGTGTTATTGAAACTCCTTTGTAGGTAAGTGTCACCTTTTCTCTTGCTGCTTTAAAGATTCTCTCCTTATCTTTCATCTTGGGTAATGCAATTATGACATGCCTTCATGTGCTTCCTTGGGTCCAACTTCCTTGGGACTCTGAGCTTCTCAGACTTGCTGGAAATCTATTTCCTTTGCCAGATTAGGGAAGTTCTCCTTCATTAGTTTTTCAAATAAATTTTCAATTTCTTGCTTTTCCTCTTCTCCTTCTGGCACCCCTATGATACAAATGTTAGAATGTTTAAAGTTGCCCTGGAGGTTCCTAAGCCTCTCCTTGTTTTTTGTTTTGTTTTGTTTTGATTTGTTTTGTTTCTTCATTCTGTTCTGGTTGAATGTTTATTTCTTCCTTCTGCTCCAAACTGTTGATTTGAGTACTGGTTTCCTTCCCATCACTGTTGGTTCCCTGTACATTTTCCTTTATTTCACTTTTCTTAGCCTTCACTTTTTCCTCTATTTTGTGACAACATTCAACCAAGTCTGTGAGCATTCTGATTAAAAGTGTTTTGAACTCTGCATCTGATAGGTTGGCTATCTCTTCATCACTTAGTTGTGTTTTTTCTGGAGCTTTGATCTTTTCTTTCATTTGAGCCTTTTTTTTTTTTGTCTCAGCACGCCTGTTATGTATTAAAAGGCAGAGCCTTAGGTATTTCCCAGGGTGGGGCAACTCATGCAGCTGCATTGTGATGCTGTATGTAGGGGAAGGGTCTGAGAGGGAACAATAACACTTGCTCAGCTCTTGGCTGGCTTTTAGTCACTTCCCCCGATACCCACAAGCAAACCAGGCCCTTTTGGTGCTGATTCCTGGGTGAATGGTTTTGTGTACATTGTAAGACCCTGTGGGTCTCTCCAACAAACTCTCATGTGAGGCTGGGAATTTCTCCTGCCACCACAATCCCACAGGTTTTTGCAGTCAGAGGTTTTGAGCCTTTATTTCTCTACATTGGAACCCTGGGTTGTGCGGTCTGTCTCGCTCCCCAGTTGTTCCTCCTGGTTTATCCATACGTAAATGTGGGACTGCCTGGCCTTCCAATGAGTCCTCTCCACCCCAGCTGCCCATCTCTACCTCTCCTACAGGTCTGGACGAATGTTTCTTCTTTAATGCCTTGGTTGTCAGACTTCCCTATAGTTCAATTTTCTGTCAGTTCTGCTTGGGTTTTTTTGTGTGTTTTTTTAAATGTGTTGTCCTTCTTTTGATTATGCGAGGAGGCATAGTGTATCTACCTACACCTCCATCTTGGCCAGAAGTCAAAATTTTGTAACTTTGTGTATGGTCATGGATGATAAGTAGACTTGTTGTGGTGATCATTTCACAGTGTATACAAATATCAAATCATTATGTTCCATACTTGAAAGTAATATAATGCTGTATGTCAATTATACTTCAATTAAAAACTGACAGAGAGAATAAAGGACAAAAGTCTTTTTGGAGGGTCCAACTAAGCCAGATCCTGAAGGAATGGAAGAATTTAGCAAGATGAAAAGGGTAACGGATTTACTCTAAGAGAGGCTGAAAAGGGAGTGCTATAGAAAGAATTTCAGACAACATGAACAGAAGTGTGCAGGTAAAAAAAATAGTCTGGAATATGCCACAACTGCATCCTAGAGCATAAAGTCTGAGGAAAGGACTGGCCAGTGATAGTGCACAGGCACCACATGTTCAAGGGCTTGATTCACTTGGTGTGCTGGAGCCAGCAAACAGCACTTGTTAAATATTCAGAATTTTTATAATTTGTTAAACTGTGATAGCTTGAAATTGGCCTTCATGGGGGTATTTAAACTATGGAAATTTTCAAATTTCCATATGCATTAGGGCCTTTTTAAAAATATAACTTGTTTACCAGCACAGCACTTTGCCATACAAAGGAGGAGCATGCTTTATACCCCATAGGAAGTAATGGGAAGGCCACTGGCTTTTTAGCAATGGAGTGATATAGCCAGATTTGTATTTTTTATCCAACAATTTGAAAACTATATGGCATTTAGAGTAAGAAAATGGTCTGAACCAAGGCAGTGATAGCAGACATTAGTGTGTGGGGTAGAAGGATTGAGCAGTTTGTCTGATTGGATGTGAGGACTGACTAACAGGCTGACTGGTCAGATGGCTGATCCAGCCACCAACAAAGCTGGAGAATACAGAATGAAAAGTTAATTTGGGCAAATGTTATTTTCTGGAGACACTAAATTTCAGAATTCTGAGGGATTGGGCAGTTGTATATATGGATGTGAAGCATAGACATGAGGCCCAAACTAATCTAGGAGTCTCCATGGTTCTAGTCACCTAATTGAGTCTTGAGCAGGCACTGCTGCCCAGATCCACCCTCTCCTCCTTGGAGTGACAGTCTCTGTTGCTGACTACCTATTCTGTCAGTTTCCACGTGCTCTCATAATACTTTATGCCTCAAGTAGAATACCTCCTCTAATGGCAGGATGCTTTGGCCAGCAGGCCCTAGGTAGTGACACCTCTTCTGAATTTATAGTTCTCTCTCTCAGGCATTTAAGCCAAGGGCCCCAAGATAGTCACCTAGAATGCTCCTCATGTGGCCCCACCTTGTATCCTTAGTTAATGGCCCTACTTCCCCAAACATGACCTCAGGTCACAAAATCAGACATTTATCCTTCAACTCTTCCCCACTTCAGACAATTTCTCAGTTTTCCAGAACAGCTGGCCCAACAGATGAAAGGCAACCTTAGCTCCCCTGCCTTGAGGGAAGAAGGTGATAATCCCAATGTCTGGAGAATTAACCTCAGAACAAAGTACCCATCCTATTTCCTCTATAGAACCCACGGAATCTAAGAAAAATTGTATTCTTGGAGGCTGGAATAGTTTTCTGAAGAAGCTTTGACACTCAGTACATTCCTTCATTTCATAACATAATTATCACTTGTACATGTAGGTTTTAACCAAATTCCATAGGCATTTCTAAGTAATTTTTAAATTAAGTGATGAAATATACATGTTTAACTCCTGTCAGCTCTATCACTTCCAGGTACTTACCTCAGCAAAGTTGGAAATGACAAGACAGATACAGACATTTTAAGAATTAATTTTTAAGTCAAATTTAATCCCTGCCTACTATAAGTATATTTTATCAGAGAAACTCTGGAGGCTGCCATAAATATATGCCTTTATACTTCAGTATAAAATAGATCATTTTCCTAAACTAATAGAGTCCAGGCATATTATCATTTGTTAGATACAATAAAAAAATGTGACTTTGCAAAAGTATGTAGGTGAACAAACAGATAAATTTGGTACTGGCTTCATTATAAAGCTTTAATTTTATTGTTAATGCTCCTTTTCAGTGTAACATTAATATTTAGTCACCCTAAGAAAAGCATAGAGCCCTGGCCAGTGCGGCTCAGTGAATTGAGTGGTGGCCTGCGGACCAAAGGGTCACTGGTTCAATCCCAGTCAGGGCACATGTCTGGGTTGCAGGCCAGGTCCCCACTAGGGGGAGCATGAGAGACAACCACACATGGATGTTTCTCTCCTCTTTCTCCTTCCCTTCCCCTCACTCTAAAAATGAATAAATAAATAAAATCTTTTTTAAAAAAGAAAGAAAAGCATAGAGAGGAAAACATTCCAAGAAATGCTTTGTAATCTAGAAGGCTTTCGTGAAAAAATTGAAAATCCCTGCACTAAGCACATTTATAGAGAGAATTTTTCCATTTGAATTTCTATGTTGTTTGGGGGAAATGTTTAGAAAAAATTCAATACCTAACTAGCTTTCAAAATGTAGAGACTATTTACTTTCATCTCCATATTTAGCTTAAAAATAACTGGATTATTCTTTTGCCAACATTTCTCTCAATATTCTCACAAGGGAGTGAAGATAAATCATGGCAGATTTAATCTCAAATGGTTCTTTTGGTGTTTAGGAGTAGAGAGGAAATTTATTTATGAACCATTAGCAACATAAATGGATATTGCTCTTGGGACATAATCATCTATTATATAAATAGGATATGGCTAAATGGCAATAAAAGCATAGGATTCACTTAGATAAACAAAGAAAACTGACACATTTGGAGCTTTTCTATTTAAATATACATTATATTTCTAGGCTTTTTAATATAAAAAGGTAACTTATAGGAATGACTCTCAAAAATATAATATATGAATATTTGAACTTTTTAAAGTATATTTTATTGATAATGCTATTACAGATTGTCCCAATTTTTCCCCCTTTGCCACCCTCCACCTGTTACCCACCCCTTCCATCCAGCAATTCCCGTCCCCTTAGTTCATGTCTGTGGGTTGTGTGTGTAAGTTCTTTGGCTTCTCCATTTCCTATACTTTCTTAACATCACCTTTCTATTTCATCCCTACCAATTATGCTTGTTATTCTCTGAACCTTTTCCCCCTTTCTGCACCTTCCCCACCCCCAGCTAATAACCCTCCAGATGATCTCCATATCTATTATTCTGTTCTGTTTGCTTGTTTGCTTAGTTTGTTTTTTTTTTAGATCCAGTTGTTGATAGTTGTGAATTTGTTGCCTTTTTAATGTTCATGGTTTTGATCTCCTTCTTTTTGTTAAATAAGACCCTTTAACATTTTCTGTAATAATGGTTTGGTAGTGATGAACTCCTTTCACTTTACCTTATTTGGGAAGCCCTTTATCTGTCCTTATATTCTAAGTGATAACTTTGCTGGATAGAGCAGTCTTGGATGTAGGCCCTTGCCTTTCGTGACTTGGAATACTGCTTTCCAGCCCCTTCTTGCCTACAAGGTTTCTTTTGAGAAATCACCTGATAGTGTTATGGGAACTCCTTTGTAGGTGTCTCCTTTTCTCTTGCAGCTTTTAAGATTCTCACTTTATCTTTAACCTTTGGCAATTTAATTGTGATGTGTCTTGGTGTGGTCCTCTTTGGGCCCAACTTGTTTGGAACTCTGTGCTTGCTGGACTTGCATGTCTATTTTCTTCACCAAATTGGGGGAGTTTTCTTTCATTATTTTTTTCAAATAAGTTTTCAGTTTCTTGCTCTTCCTCTTCTCCTTCTGGCATCCCTATGATTCAAATGCTGACACTGTTGGAGATTCCCCAGAGGCTTCTAAGCCTATCCAAATTTTTTAAAAAATCTGTTTATTCTTTTTATTATGGTTGAATGTTTATCTCTTCTTTGTCTTCCAAATTGTTGGTTTGAATCCCAGCTTCCTTCTCTTCTGTATTGGTTTTCTGTGGATTTTTCTTTATTTCACTTAGTGTGACCTTCATTTCTCCCTTTATTTTTTTTTATGAACTCAGGGAGTTCTCTGAGCATCCTGATTACCAGTGTTTTGAACTGTGCATCTGTTTTGTTGGCTATCTCTGTTTTGCTTAGTTTTTTTTTTTTTCTGGGTTTTGTTTTGTTCTTTCATTTGGGCCATATTTCTTCATCTCCTCAATTTAGCAGTCTTCCTGTTTGTTTCTGTGTATTAGGTAGAGCTGCTTTTACTCTGTTTTAGTAGTGTGGCCTAATGTAGGAAAGGTACCTATAAATTGTGTAGGGCAGAGCCTTAGGTAATTGCCAGAGTGGGACAACCCACTTTCTGGCTTTGTGACTGTGTGGGGAGTGCTCAAAGAGGGGACAGTGCCACCTCTTGGCTTCTGGCAGTTCATCCAGCACTTGCCCCATTTCTAGTCACTTCACTCCCTTCCTGAGTGCAACTGGCACTCTTCCAGCTGCTGCCATTTTGGTGAGTCCCAAAGTGGATGGATGCATAGGTTCTAAGACTGTGCTGGCCCTCTAAGCAGTGAAAATCTGGCCGTTTCTTCCACCACCCCAACCCCCACTGTTTTTTACAGCCAGAAGTAACAGCAATCTATCTTCCCAGCGCTGGAACTTTGGGCTGTGCAGTCTGGCCTGGGGCTGGGATCACTGGCTCCCGAGGTATCCTTCCAATCCATCTATTCCACCACCACCACTGCTGCTTCCACTGCTGCCTTTTGACACCACACTGCCTCTCTACCCATCTCTGTGACTCCACCTCTCCTACCCATCTGGGTGAATGTGTCCTTAAATCCTTGGTTGTCACACTTTTATACAGCTTGATTTTTCTGACAGTTCTGGATATTATTAGTTTGAGATCTGGTTGTAATTCTTTCTATGGTTGTGTGAGGAGACAAAGCATTTCTACCTATGCCTCCATCTTGATGGGAAGTCTGGGGATATTTGAATTTGAGTTAGGGAACTTATTGATCTACTACAAATTGCTTTTGGCTTTAGGTTAATACTGTTTATATTAAGTAAATAATAGATTGCTATTTCATAGTCACATTATATATACCAGCTTAATGAAGGCAAAGCTTTCTCTTATTCAAAAATTAAATGAAAAATCCAAAATCCTAAAATGAATCATTTCACATTGGGCATATTGCATCTTATTTCTTCATATGTGGAGAATATTTGAAGAAAAGAGATAGCTATGGTAGAGTGAAAAGACCACTGTCTTCAGACCAAAAACAGCTGGGTTTGAGGGCTGGTACATTCACTTTTTGAATAAATAGAAAAATTAATATTAGTATTTATTTTTGTGCAAGTTACTTAAATTCTGTTAAATTTTTTCTTACATATAAAATTATGAAAACAGTGCTATGGAGATTAATATTTATATTAATACATATTTTTAAAGTTCCCTAGCATGATGCCTAATACATAATAGATGCTCAATAAATAGTAGCTACCCTACTTTATTATGTTTTCATTTTTCAACTACAGTTAACATACAATATAGTAGTTACCCTACCTTTAAAAACCAATGGCTTCCCAGTCTACTCAAATTAATTAACATGGCTCCAAAAATCTTTCATTATCTGGTGCCCCTTTATCTCTTACGACTTCATCTTGTAAGTTATGCCTCTTGTACTATCCACTGGTGGTCTCTAAACTGAGGTATGTGGACACCAGGGGAGGTGTAGTAGACCCTTTTTGTTACATATTTATACCTTTCAGGCCTTACCACTGCAGTGTGCAACAGTCAATTCTAAATGGCAACATCTATATCAGTTTGTCTGGGGCTTTCTCCAAAGTTGCAGAAGGTCACTCAGCCTTCTTTATGCAGAAAGCTGGATGTGCTAGAGATTTGATACCTCCTGGGAGCAGCCTTCAGCCAATGACTGAAGACTGTTATGTACCCCAGCTTTATCATCCCTCAGGAGAGGTAAATCTGAGACATCTCTCAAGGACTGTGAAGGGTCTGAGATTTTGCCCCACCTGCAAACTAGCAGGTTAACCTGCCACAGTTCCATGGATGATGGCAAAAGACAAGAGTCCTCTGAGTCTGAGACAAAAGACTTCATTACCACACATCAGGCTGCATGAGTTTAATGTACTCATTGGTTTCCCTTGACACACAAATCCTATGGAGGTGATGTGAAGTGGTCCAGGTGGATCTGTGCCGAAATAATTTTAGAACTGTATAAATGTAACTAGTCCTTAACTATTAAGGAGTTGAAATTACATTTGGCCCTTTGAAGACAACCACAAGGCTGATGTGGCCCCCAGTGAAAATGAGTTTGACACCCCACCCTAAAGCTTAGAAACTACTAATCTTATAGGGGGCTATTAGGCAAATCTATACAACCTTTGTCCCAGAGAAAGATATTATCTTTATTATCTGGTCAGGAAACACATTTGCCCTCTGCCCCTGGATGTAGACACTATTTCTATATCCCAAGGCTGTTTGCTATGTAAACATCCTTGAAGACATAGAGCAGGTAAAAAGCTGTCACAAGATGTATAGAAACAGCATGGAGAATTGTCTCCCAACAGCATGCTCTCTATCATCACTACACTGAGCTCCACAGGACTGAGCTCTACCATGCTAACTCACTTGATAATGTTCCCTTGATTGGTTTTCTTCCCCTCTCTGTCTCATTTCTCCACTCTCTAATGGAGTTTCCTGAGATCACCTTGCAAATAAGTGACTTGCAGATACCTGAACAAAATTGGAATGGCCATTGGAAAGAAAGAAATGAGAAAATGAATGGGGATCAGTGACCCAAAAGTCTACTACCTTACTTACATTTGTCCTGCAGGAGTTAGAAGCATTTACTTTAGGTATCGTAATTGAGAGAGTAAACAGAGCTTTCTATCTTTCATTAATTCAAAATGCACAATTTTAATTGAAATGCATGCTGCAGCATTTCCTGAGCAACTGATTAGATAACCTCATTGGCATCATTAAACTGCTAAGAAATTCATTGGTCCCAATTATTACCCAATAAGATGACTCTGTCAAGGAAGAGAATGGACTTTATGACATATTCTGATATATATGCTTAGAATATAATTTGGTGTCCATGTTTTCACACAGGAGAAAACAAGATTTATTTCCTCATTCTAAATAGTAAGATGTTCCTTATTTTTAAGCCACAATGATAGGATTCACTTTAACTACACATATACAAAATCCAGAAACACCATGCTTTTAGTGGATAGCTATAGTTCTTGGCACAATCAAAAGTAAAGATGTTTTCAGTTTGTTTCCCCAAGTGGCATCTAGCTTTCTCAACTCTCAACTTTCATCCCTTTTATATCCTTCAGTTTTAGTTGTGATGTTCTAAATAGCAAGGTCTGTTCTAGAAAGAGCTGCCTTACTGTGTCCATAAAACTGCTCAAGGACAATGAGCTGCTCTTCTAGTCCATTCTTCCTCAAAGTGTGGTGTCTGGACTAACAGCATCAGCATCACTGGAGTGGAGATTCTCTGGCCCTATCCCAGACCTACTGAATCAGAATCTCTGGGGGTAAGACTCAGCCTCTCTTTGATAAGCCTCCCAAATGCTTCAGACACACACTGAAATGTTAAAACTGCTGCTCTAGAGTTTTTACCCCAAAGTCCCAATTCCAGTAAGAAATTCCTGATAGCTTCTAAATGAAGGAAACCAACTACCAGCAGCCTGATCATACAAATTCAATTGTGCTAAGGGTGGATTACTCAGAGACTATATTCTAAACTCTGTAAACTAGATCACAGGCATTGAATCATTCAGTTTTTATCTCCTTCCTTTAATGAGCACTTTGAGTTGCTTTGGTTTTAGTTTTGGTGTTTGGGCCTTTTTTGTGTTTTAGAAATGTGACATTATCCTCATTTCATAAAGTGACATTCACATTTTCAATAAGGTCTTTCCCAATTAACCCCATCCTCCTTTGATGTGGTATTTTACTTTGTGACTTGGTGTCCTGTTAACATTTGCATATTCATTTTGTATGGCATTAATCCGCATTCAAACCGTGCACTTTGAAAATACTATCTGAGTAGGTTACATTCATCTGTCAGACTGGAGCTCCTGGGCACAGACCATGATTTTTTTCTCATCTCCTCAGAATCTATTTGGCCTCTATGCCTATATACATCAATGCTGTGCCAAGCAAAGAGTGATATGTGTGTGTTGGCACTACAAATCTTTTTTAAAAATAAATTAAGAAATGAAAATCAACTATTCAGTTGTTCAGCATGCATCCAGGATCATGCCTTTTCAAATTTCCCACCATCTTCACAATGACTGGCCCTCATCATCAACAATGAATGAAAAACACTTAACTCAAGAATGCCAGTTTTCTTCCAACTAACTGGCCAGAAGGAAACACCCAATTCTCTGCAGTGACCTCACTCCAAAATCTGGGCCTCAGCCACAAAATCTGGGCCTCAGCCAACTGTCTTGGTTTGTTCAGGAATGAGAAGTTTCTTGGGACACAGTATTTTCAGTGCTAAATCCAGGACAGTTCTGGATAAACTGGGATTGTTGGTCACCCCCCACTGAGGCATTTAATTCAAAGAACAATTTTTAAAAGTTAATATCCTCACCTTTCACACTGCACCCTACCCACTACTCAGACCAACTAGCCAAGAAGACCATACAAAATCCTCCAGTGCCAACACCCTCTATGGTAGCACTGGGCAAAGTTGCACAGTCTGCAAAATGCTCAAGTCCCCGCTTTCCCCATTTTACAGCTTTCTTCACATCCCATCCCTTCATGTGGCCCCAGTTTTCTGAGCCTTCCACCTCTTGTCTCCTTCACTACCAACCTAAATCTTGCCTACAGGAGATTTTACCTACATTACAAAGTTTCAAAGACTGTTTAACAGAGCATTGGTTCACAAACCTCACCACACATTCAAATCATTCAGGCTGCTTTTTGAAAGCACTAACGCCTAAATCCCACTGGCTGAAGATTCAGATTTAATTGATCTCAGGCAGATTCAGGCATTGGTATTTTTTAAAAAGCTCCCTGGATAATTCTAATCAGCGTTTAGGGTTGAGAACCTCTGGTTTGAAGCACTTGTTCTCAAATGAGGCTGCACATTGGAATTGCCTGGGAAGCTTTAAAAAGTACTTATGTTTGGGTCCCACCCCCAACAGTCTCATTTAATTGCTCTGGGGCACAGTCTGGACTTTTGGATTGGCAAAAACTCTCCAGGAGATTCTAATGTGCAGCCAAGTTTGAGAACCATTGATCTCACCTTGCCACTCAAAGTGTGGTGCACCCACAAGCAACTTTGGGCCCACCTGGAAGTTTGTTAAAAAATAAACTCTTGCCCCCCCCCAGACCTACTGAAACCAAATGTGAGGTTTAACAAGATGTCCCAGATGATTCATATGCCTGTTAAAGTTTGAGAAGCTCCAGTTTAGATGGTACCCACTCCCAGAGCATTTAACAAGAACTAGAACCTTAGCCAAAAGAAGATGGCTGTCTTGCAAGAATTTTAGGCATCAGACAGAAGATAGGAAAGCATTTTGGTAAAAGGAGGGTTTCCCCAGTGCTCTGAGTCATGTCCCCAGAAGCAGTCACCTACTCCTCCCACTCATAAGAACATTCTGGTGTTATTAAATGTCAGCTGAAGGTATACATCTGGCTATGAATCAGCCAAGGGGAAAATAGATACTGTGGAGGGCTGTCACTAGTGTGTGTGCTTTCTGGAAATGGCTGGCAGAGTTCAGGAACTGGAACTAGTATTAAAGTTATCCAGGGGCACTATTATGTTTTTAAAAAGAAATATTTGAGAATGTCCCACTTGGAAAGCAAAGAGTATGATGGGAGGGATGATACAAAGAAATAGTATTATAGAGCTTAAAATTAACCCAATTTAGAAATTGTATGTATACTGGTGGGCAAGTTAGCAAATCCTCTATACCTAACATATTGAATACTACAAAAGAGAGCCTATGCAAAAAAAATGGTAATGACCTTTACTTACTTTAATTATGATTAAACGTTATTTAGTTTAATTCCTTTGTTTCATTCTGAGCAGTTAGAGTTGAGGGGCTCCTGAATGTCTGAGCTGCACCTCCATTATATTGCAGTCTCATTTCACTCCTTCTCTGTTTAGACTCATTCAGAATTACACCCCCTTACCCAAGTGGAGCTGAGGGGTGAAAATGAGAAGCACTGCTCTGAATCACACCCTCAATGGCTTTAGTCTAAAATATCCCTTAAAGGAGTGATAGCCAAAGTTCTTTATGGAACCCAGAATGTGGAAAAAGATGACAACAGAACAGAATACACCACCAAACTTGGTCTTTGGGAAGGGTATCCTTCCAGGTCAAGTGCACAAATTATTGTATCCTAGATTCCAATTATAGGGTAGTTAACACATTAATTCCAGGATCTTCAGTATCCCAGTGTTATCCAAGACAAAAAGGCCAACCCTGAGATAGCTGAACAGAAGGCCAGCCTGCTGAATTGAAGTACCTGTGTACAATTCCAAATGGATTCCCAGAGCAAAGGCAGAATCAACTCCACATACACAAGAATCCAAGGAACGGTGGACACCACATTGGAGGTACCAGTGATAACTTGAAGGAAGAATATTTTAAAAATTCACGTTAGGGGCCACTAAGGAGGGACCCATCAGTTTTAACCCATCGATTTAAATGTATCAGAGGAAGCAATGCTTCTGACTAGATCCATCAGCTAGGCATTTGGCAATGAGTATGAATTCAAACTATATTTATAGCAACATGATAATGCAATCATTTTAGATTAGCAAGGTCATCTCCAAGGATGACCCACTCCAGATCTGCTGAATCAAAATCTGCATTTTACAAAAATCCCCAGGTGATTTATATGCTCATGGATGTTTAAGAAACACTGATCTAGAACAATGATTTTCAACTCTAGCTGTTTATTTGAATTACCTGGGAGGTTCTCAACCTTGCAGCTATCTAAGCCCCATTCCAAACTAATTAAAGCAGTCTTTGGAAGTGGGATGTAGACACCCCTGTGTTTTCAAATCTCCCTTGCTGTTTTAATTGCTCCTGAACCAGAAGAGCCCTTCAGAAAGTGGAAACTGTTTGGGAGTGTTGTTGAAATCTGATTAGCCATATCAGTTGTAACAGACTCAGATCCAGCCTAGAAGGCAAAGACCTAGTTTTAAAGAATGTAAGATCCTGACAAGTAGGAATGTTAATGTAAAGCACCCCCTGCACCCTGAAGAACCATTAGTAGAAAACTGCAAAGTATTTTTTTAAACTATAGAAATTTTCCACTCTTGCAGAAAAATAAGTCATGATCCTTACATTTGTTTCGATCATGCCTCCAAGGTGGAATGATATAATGATAAGAAAAGCATAGGTTAGTCCCTCATCTCTCAAGGGTGGTGGTGGTGGTGGTGGTGGTGGTGGTAGGTGTGTACAGGAGGCAATACATCCTTGCAACTCCAAAAAAAAGGTTTCTTTAGGTAAATTATTATTACACAAAAAACAGCCTATAGATTTCCAGTAAGACCTGTGCAAGAAAGTTCTCTGAGCCACATAGAACTCTCATAATCCAATGGCACTGCTAAGAGCATAATTTCTCATTGCAACCCTAAAGCCAAGCCTAGCCTTGACTTATAAAAACTCCTGGCCTTGCTTGGACAGTAGCCTCCCAGCTCACATCCTGTGTTCACTCCTGCCTCCATTTTATCTATTGTCTGATGTGTAGGTCCAACTGATACATCATCACATTCTTGCTAAAAACCCTTCAGTGGCCACCCATTGCCCTCAAGATGAACACTCAAAATCAACAGGCATCATCTCTTACTTCACTCTCCCACGTAATCACCATGGCCAGTCAAACATAGTAATCAGTCAGATTCATATTCAATTGTTTGGGTAAGCTTTCTCTCCCTTTACCCCGACTCCTGCTCCCCAAAGCCTGGATCTTTCATATATATTAATACCCTGTTCCTTCCCTTCTGGGAATTTTACAATCCATAATTACATATTTATATGTGAATATTTGATTAGTATTTCTCTCCCCTTGGACTACAAGGCTACATTAGCACAGAAGTGGTATATTCTCTCCCCTTTGTATCCCATATCTGTATTGACACAGATATGGGACACAATAGGCACTCCATGAATGTTCATTGTAGGAATGAAGGGAAGAAAGGAGAGAAGGAGGAACAGAGGGACAAAATTAGAGGCAATAGTATTTTTATATTTTGTAGGGAAAATATGCTTTAATGGAAAAATTTTCATTTTCTAGAGCAGGATTGGCAAACATTTTCTTTAAGAGCCAAATAGTAAATATTTTGAGTTTTGCAGGGCATAAAGTTTCTGTGGCCACTACTCAACTCTACCACTGTAGTGTGAAAACAGCTACAATACATAAATGAACAGGCTGTGTTTTAATAAAGCTTTGTTTATAGGTAGTGAAATTTCAATTTTATACAATTTTCACATACCACAAACTATTATTCTTCTTTTGGCTTTTTTCAACCACTTTAAGCTCATAGCCATGCAAAAATAGGCTGCAGCTGGATATGATTCTGGGACTATACTGACAACCCCTAGTCTATAGCACATTCTTCCAGGTTATTTGATTCTGATTCTATGGAGCTCATCTACAACTCCCTAAGTTCTGGATAACTGATAGAAATGCAAACTAATTCTTGTCTATAGATATCTATAGACATGCCAGTGAATTTCATCTGATTAGTGGGACAAGTCCCACCCTGCCAAAAAAAAAAAAGCCAGCTTTGTAACCTTTTGCAATTTATCTGAACATGCCTGTACTCCATATAAATTTGTACTCTTACGACTTCTCCCTGGACTTCTTTGTCTTCTCTCAGTAAATTAATAAATTAAAGTTAACGCCTTGATTTTATTTTAACACCATTATTTTATATATGTATTATATTGGAGGGTATTTTTTTACCTTTTAAAAAAAACTCTCTTAATACCTTTTACCCAACTGTCCTTCCCTGACACAGTAAGACCTGTGTAGAACCTATAGTAAATTCTGTGGACTCCTTCTAAATACACCCCCATGTGTAGACGAAAGCCCATAGTCTCTCTTTATAAATGCCTTATTGTGTCTCATTCATTTATACCCCCTCATGTCAGAAATCAAGGAATTTCAAGAAAATGTATACATAGGGAAAATGAAGTTAGGAAAGATAGGTTGAATCCAAAAGTAAGGTTAGTATACAAAATACTATATTGACAGGAGGGCAATAACTTAGACCCCTAATTATATAGAAATAGACACAGAAGAAATACAGTCAGGTAAACTTCCTGTCCAGTGTCCATGACACAAAAATATACCAGGAGGCTCAGGGGAAAGAAGAGTTTTCTGGATCAGAGAAACAAGACGTTTCTCCCTTTGGTTCTCACAAAGCAGGAGCTTCCACAACCCACCAGTTATTACTATTGAGCACTTACAAGACCCAGACCTGGTTTTATTCTTAATTTATTTTTAATTATAGTTGACATACAATATATTAGTTTCAGGCATACATCATACTGATTAGACATTTATATACCTTATGAAGTTTTAAGCAGTTAAGAAATTTGTAGGCCCATCACTCATTCCATTGTTTCAGGGAATTTCTTAGCCAAAAATGAGACCTAATTTGATTAATTGCTTCTTTGTATAAGACACTGAAAGAAAGAGTAAGAATGCCAAAGGACAAATATAAAAAGGTTTTTCAATTAAGTCCATATTTTCTGTCAAAATAATAATAAGGGGAAATCAGATGTTATCCACACTGGATTCACAACCATTTGGTCTTTCCCTCAAACTATTTGACAAGTACTAATACTGAAGAAAAAAGCTACCTTAGGAGAGGTGGAAAAGACAGTCTTTTCCATGGGCAGTCTCTCAGGGGAGTCACTAGAATTATGGGGTTCATCTTCAAAACCAGGCTCTTTCTGTTTTGTACACATCTATACACAATAATCTCATCTACCCTTGTTGTAATTTGCATAAATTCACTTGAGAATATAAAGGCTTCAATTTTGCACTCCAGTGGTCTCCTGGGAGCAATTAAGACTATACTTTACCAAATAAGTGAACAATTATCATTTACTAAATGTTCAAAAATCTCTCCCACTTCCACCTCCTGTTCTTCAACAGAATACGTAGGACTTATCAAACTCACGAATATTTTCTATAAATCTTGCTTGCTTCTCTCCATAAATTTTGAAATATAGTTTTGAAAATAGGTAATACAGTTATATGGCCTCAAAAGCAACCCACAGGAGTAGATACAAATATAAAGGATCTACACAAAAGGGTCTCCTGGTGGTGATAAGACAATTCTATACCTTGATTATGGCTGTAGAACATCAATCTATACATGGGATAAAATTGCACAAAACTACACACACACACGTGACTTTATGTAAAAATTGATGAAAACTGAATGAAGTCAGAAGTCTAGTTAACAGTAATGTACCAAAGTCAATTTCCTGGGTTTGATATTGTGCTATAGTCATATATGATGTCACTATTGGGGGGAGCTGGGTGAAGAGTTCATGAGACTCTTTATACATTTTTGCAACACTATGAGTCTAGAATTACTTCAAAAACACTTTTAATAAAAGGGGAAGGGTCATCAAGGAACATGTACAAAGGACACATAGACAAAGCCAAAGGGGGGTAGGATCGAGGGTGAGTGGTGGGGTTGGGGAGAGCAGGGGGTAGTCATGGGGAGAAAATCGAGATAATTGTACTTGAACAATAAAAAATTGTATTGTTTGCACTATTACAGATGTCTCCCATTCCCCCTCCTTTTTCCCCCTCCACCCAGACCCCATTCCCCCAACCTTCCCCACATTGTTGTCTGTGTCCATGGGCTATACATGTATCATATATGTCCTTTGGCTACTCTCTTCCAGTCCCCTTCACCCTCCTGTCCCCTTAGATCTGTCATTCTGTTCCATAAAAGGTTTTGTGGTAAAAGTCTCTATTCCATTCCTCCACCATCCCAGTTTTCAACCAAACATTCCTATCCAGGCAACCAGCACTCCTAGTTCCTTACAGTTCCATCTACAGATTTTTTCTTTATGTCACCAAATATGAAGAGAGATTTTTATCCCCCTTTTTTACACAAAATGTACACATTCTACATTGTTCTGCACTTAGCTTTTTTACCTAACACCATACCTTGGTGTACTTTCTATATGGCATATAAGGAGTTATCTTCATTCTTTGTACAGCTATGAAATATTCCACTGTATTAATGTGCCATCATTGATGTAATCAGTCCCCCACCAATATATTATTGGATTGTTTCCAATATTTTTGGTTTTACAGGTTTATTGAGGTATGATTATACTGTACCTATAAAAAGGAAGAACAGACTACACACATTTAAAATGTGAGATTTGATAACTTTTAAAATTTGTACACACCCACAAAACCATAACCACAATGAAAATTATGAACATATATATCCCAAGAGTTTTATTTTGCCCCTTTGTAATCCCTCCTACCCATTCTTCCCTGGCACTCTGTGCTTCATATGCCCAGGCAACCACTGATCTGCTTTTTGTCAACTACAGACTAGTTTGAACTTCTAGATACTTTATATAAATGGAATCATATAGTAAATATTCTTTTTTTGTATGGCTTCTTTCACACAGAATACAAATTTAAGGTATATTCATGTTGTATATATCAAAGGTTTATTCCTTTTTACTACTGAATAGTATTCCATTATATACCATATTGTATACCACAGTTTATTTATCCATTTTCGTGTTAATGGACATTTGAGTTGTTTCCAGTTTCTGGCAGTACAAATAAAGCTTTTGACTTCCGGCCAAGATGGAGGCGTAGGTGGAAACGCTGTACTTCCTCGCACAACCAAGATTAAGGTCAACAAATATTTATAAACAATAACACAACCAGAATGCAGAAAATTGAACTATGGAAGTCCAACAACCATTTAACCAGACTGGTAAGAGGGGCAGAATTGGCAGTTGGCAGAGAGGGAACACAGCTGGAAAAGGCAGTGTTTGGCAGACCCTGGAGCGCCGGGGAGCGTAGGTGGCACAGAGCTTGCAGACCCCAGATGCGGGAAGGAGACGAGCAGAACACACAGGGCTGTTGGCTGACAGTGGACACACATTTGCACGCAGATAAACTAGGCGCTTGTGAGAGGCAGCGGAGGGGACGGAAATCCAAGAGAGCGTGGAACAGGTGCCATTGTTCCCTCTCTGACCCCACCCCCACAGACAGTGTCACTACCCAGAGACTAGGTTGCCCCACCCTGGTGAACACCTAACGCTCTGGCACACATACATAACAGGTGCCACCTGACCAAACATGACTCAAACAGAAGAAAAGCTCAGAGCCCCAGAGCCAATACTTTTAAGTGACCAAGAGATAGTCAACCTATCAGTTGCACAGTTCAAAACAGTTGTCATCAGGATGCTCACAGAATTGGTTGATTTTGGTCGCAAATTAGATGAACAAATTAAGGCATCGATAAGTGAAATGAAGGAAAATGCACATGGAACCAATAGTGATGGGAGGAAAACTGGGACTCAAATCAATGGAGTGGACCAGAAGGAAGAAATAAACAACCAAGCAGAAAAGAAGAAAGAAACAAGAATTCAAAAAATTGAGGAGAGGCTTAGGAACCTCCAGGACATCTTTAAAAATTCCAACATCCAAATTATAGGAGTACCAGAAGGGGAAGAGGAAGAGCAACAAGTGGAAAACTTATTTGAAC